>APFE031668304.1:24988-45535 GCA_000404065.3 Pinus taeda
AGTGGTACACCATGTAGATCAAAATATTGCTCCATCTGAAGTATCCAATTTACTGGATCCTTCCCATCAAACTTCCTCATCTTGTTTTTTCTTGATTTTCGGAGCTCGATCTTGAAACGACTGTAACTCTATACTTTCAGATCTTTAAGTTCTGAAAGTGTGACCTATAGTAGCCCTCTGTGTCCTCTTTCCAATGCCACCAGTATGACCCCAATTGGATTCTCCAATGAAGAGTTATGCCAAATCTCCCACAGTGACCTGATTATAGACCTTTCCAGAAGAGCGAACTTGTATGAAGTTCCACGTGTCACTATTTGGACCTTTGGCTCTGGAAAATATTTAGAAGAAACTACAGTCTATCCTCTTTCTGTACCTTTTTATGAAATTTCAATCCGATGCTCAGAGAGAAAGTTATGACTATTTTCCCCAGGTCACCTGTTTGGAATGTAATTCAGGAGTCTGCAAAAAGACCAAATTCCTCAGATCATATATCCGAAACTATAGCGTAAAAAGTTCTGAAATTCAGACCAAGATTCAACGTGATGTCTTCTCAAATGGGTTTTTTTTTCGACTTCTGAAACATCGCAGAAAAAAAGTTATAGCGAAAATGCCACGATGACTTGTTTGGAGCAGCGAAACCCTAAAATCCAAAGCTCTGATACCAAATGTTATGAAACCAGCTCAAGAAAAGATAGAAAGGATAGATCAATGCCTTCGAATTTTGCCTCTTCGAGGTGGCAACCTCCTTTACATTACATAAATGAACAATTCTTGGATGATACAAATGAAAAGACATCCTTTCTATATATAGGAGTCTAAGGGGTCATTATATAATTAGAGCCTACATAACAATAATAATGTAAGGGCACAATAATAACAATAGTGGGCTTCTATGGGGCAAAATAGTAAAACAATATGGGCACTACATGGGTACATCAATATAATAAGGGGGTTGTACTAATAATAATAAGGGGTTACACTAGTAGTATAGGGGCCTAACATGGAAATCGAATTGGACAATTGTTGTTTAGTGGATAGAACAACAATGCCAAACCAGGAGAAGATTGTTCCTTGGCTATACGAGCTACCAAAAGATATGAACGAGAATGCTAATTCGGAAAACAGAAATCTGATCATTTAGTTGTGAAATCTTGAGGATCTCTCGATCTTCAGGATTTTCTTTCATCCATTAGTTTTCCATTAGACTATATGATACGGATGGGTGAAAAGGATTGGAGTGATTTGACTCTTGTTCTTGCATCTTTATATTGAACAAGAGAAATTTTTGACATTATAGTAATTTTTTACCTTTATTATTTCAATTAATGAGAAATACATAGATCCTTTCTTAATCACGTTGTGAGCTTTATCAGCAGTAAATTTTGGAGGCTTTGGGCTCAGTCACTAGAAGATTAGCTACTCCTTTGTGTCATAACTATTTCATTATTTCCTGTAGTTCTTTATTACTGTTCTTTTATAGAATCAAGTTATTCTTTATATCTACATTTGAGTTAGATCTTTAATGTTTTTTCTTTAATCATGTTCTTTTAATGAATTGCATAGAATAAATTGAGTGTTATGATTGATTGATTCTCTTTCCGATTCATGTTCAAGATTGAAGTAGTTACTTATGGTTTATTATTGTAGTTATTATTTCCATTTAATAGATCAGACAATAGCCCATTAGATATGGTTATTTTAATGCATCTGCTTGATATTCATTTCCTTTGCAAAACAATTACGATTGGATTTAGATTTATGTTTTGAATTTCCTTTGATTGAAATTCGAGAATTAATGATTTGTTAATACATTCTTAAAACGACTTGATGAAATATTAGACTCATTTAAGCTATGTAACAACCTATGACCTCTATTGCACATATAGTGGTGACATCCTTGAAATAAACAGACAAATCCCAGGTTGATAATGTAATGTAGGAATTAAGATTGATTTAAATAATCATCTTAGTGCACCAACTTTTTGGTGTTGCTGCCGGGGAGGTTGTCAAAGATAATAGTTAATTTGTGTCTCTAAAGGGAATTGGGTATTGAAAATGGGAGGTAAGAACCTGCGTAATCAACAAGAAAAAAACTTGCTCTTATTTCCTACTCACAGAAGATACAAAGAGGTTGTATAGGAACGAATGACTAGGGGAAAAACGATACCAATAGATTAGAAAACACTGCCAAAAAACACAAAATTCCAGGGATTGGTGACCCTTGGGAGACCAAACTTCATAGAAAAAATCATTTGGAAAGCTAAATCTCAAGCATCAGTAGGACCCCAGAATATATCTGGAAAGGGCTCTACTTCGATCCCTCAAGCAGCAGAATCACCAACTATAGCTTACGCCGAGATCCATAACAAGATTGAAGGGTCCGAGAAAAGTTTCCAAAGTCCAAATCACCAATACTCTGGTCCTTCACAAGAGGGAAAATCATGCAATTTAAGAGAAGGAGAGGGAGAAACCAGTGGAGCTGCTAAAGCAGAGCCACAGTTGTCTAAACTAATATCTCCTATGATTCTAGATCTGAGCAGTGCAGTAAAGCCACTTCAAATTGAGAGAAATCCACTCAATCAGATAGCACCCCCTGAAATCCCTGAAGGATATTGGCACATCTTTGACCAAATGGCGAATCAACCACCTCAAGGTCAAACATCAACGTTGGAATATCCCATCGTCAACCCAGTAGCCAACGCCCCGATGAAAGATGTTCCCTTGCAAAATATCCCAGCCTTTCGTGGGATGACCACAGAGGAATCAGATGCTTTCTTATTTGACTTTAATGTCTTGTGTAGAGTTTATGATTACACCACCGAACCTAAAAAAAATGAAGTTGTTCCCCTCTACCCTAAAAGGAGCAACTTTTCGGTGGTTTATGGGTTTAGGCAGACACATCATTAATCCCTAGGATGACATGAAAAATTATTTCTCACGAAATATCAGGACTACTGTAGGACTAGGGAATTAAAAGATGAAATATTTAAAATGTTTGCGAAGGATAATGAAACTCTAGAGGAAGACATCGAATGGTTTCAATACAATTTGTAGAGATCCCCTCATCCACATTACCAAAAGAAGTCCCGAAACCCATCTTAACAAAAGGAATGAAAGAAGAATGGATAGAAACTTTAAATCTGATGGGGAAAGGTGACATCTCTCAAGAAGACTATGATGAAATTGTTCGATTGTGCATCAAGTGTTCGCGAGGTAGCACATGCACCAAGTCAGGAAGTCGAGACTCCATGACTAGAGGAAGCAAACCGCCCAGCAGGGGTGTGACAAGAGTAAAAATCGATAACCTCTTGGAAGACTTCAAGACAAACATCTTAGGCACATTAACTACATATTTAAATTTCTTACATGCCAGATAGAGACAAGTTGAGGCAGAAAAAAACTAGCCATCTTTTTTCCATGATGCCAAAAGAAGCACAGTCAACGAGAATGTCTTTTGGACATGATCCAAACGTGCTCCATATGCACCAAGGACCATGCCATGGATCAGTGTCTGTCACTTTTGGGGTTAAAATTAGTATTCAAGGACGTTGAAGAAGGAAGAGAGCACCATACTTAATGGCACAACGTCAATAATGGCAAGCATGACCCTCAGGTATTCCACATGACCCATCCTTGATTTTTCCTACACAATATCATCCACAAAAAAAACCTATAACATCATGGCACGGTCAACCACCTTTCTCCATTTGTTAATCCAAATAGCACCCAATGTCACCTTGTCTGAACTAGCCCTTCCTAGGAGCTCGCTGGCCAAATCTGTAATGCTCTTCCCCTTTCTAGCAAAGTTCAACTATTAATCCTTACTATTCACAGTGGGCCGCTTCTACCTCATAGAACCCGAATTGGCGTCAGAATTGGTAGCACCCCATGGAGATGAGAAATTTAGCCGTGGGAGTGGGTTCTCAACCTCAACCTACATTGCCTAGTCCATTTTAGAACCCTCAGCCTTTAGTACACCCCCAACTGCCAGCTCAACCAAATTTGAATCCTAGTAACAATAGACTAGTCCAATATGTACAAATTCTTGAAAGTTTGGATAATGGAACAGAACCAGTAGAATGTAATGAGCTTCGGCTGAGGCCACGGAGTATTATTTTCACAGAAGAAAAAAAAAACTGGAAATGAAAAACAACTTGAAATAAATCTGTCGACTGTGATTCCTACGAAAGTCAAAGAGGGAGAAGACACAGTCGAGTAGAAAAATTTAGAAAAAATTATAATTTCTTCTCCCCCCTTCCTCGAAAGACTAGAAATAGTTAAACCTACTATTTATCCTGATTTTGATATATTAGGGGAATTAAAAAATTTGTGTATAAAGATCCCACTCCTCCAGGCCATACAAGACATCTTGATCTATGCAAAAACAATTAAGGAATTATGTAGGAAAAATCATGGGAGGAAATTGGAAAATCCACCAAAAGTACATGTGGTAGGAACTTTATCTGACCTACTTCTGGGTAAACAAGAGCGATTAAAAACGAAGACCTAGGGAATCTTGTAGTAGCCATTGAAATACAAGGCCTCGCCTTTCCAAACACATTAATATATCATCCATTAACATTTTGACTACTGAAGCCTATTGAGTTTTGGGCATTACAACTTTAGAACCCACCTCGACCTTATTGGAACTCACTAACAGATCAGTAGTTAGACCTGAAGGGACCTTACAAGATGTAATGGTTTCTATTGATTCCTGGGAATATCCTGTGGATTTCCTAGTAATTAACCCAAGGAGTAGGGCATATGGACATCCTATGATATTGGGTCGACCTTGGTTAGCGACGAAAGATGCCCATATAGGATGTCGTACAAGGAACATGACTATTACACAAGGAAGTGTTATAAAAAACATTATTTTGTATCCTCCCACTAAACAAAGTCCACCTACTGTAAATATTTAGTCGCACCCACATAGATACCTAGAAGAAAACATCCGCTCTCCTCTCACGCTGGAAGAAGCTCTTGAATTTAAGAATCAAATAGAGGACGATGTGATTAACAATTTCATTAATAGCCTAGTTTTCATGAATAACCTGACATGTCAAGTATTAAAAGCCATTCTTGATAATGAGGCACTGGGAGATCCCTCCAAGGATGCATATGATCAGCTTATACCCATGACCACTGTTTATAATAGCAGGCTGGTTGAGATCGAACTAGGTAAAACACTTAACATTAACGATAACCTAGACAACCACCAACATCAAAGGCTTATTAAACTGCTTCAGAAATATAAAAGCGATTTTTCTTGGGAATACTCAAACATGAAATGTATAGATCCATAGCTATGTACTCATCATATCTACATTGAGAAGGATGCTCACACCATTTCGAAACCCTAGAGAAGGTTGAATCCCCATCTAAATGATATTGTGAAAGAGGAACTACAAAAGTTGTTGGATGTAAATTTTATCCATCCTATCTCAGATAGCCAATGGGTCTCCCCATTGGTGGTCGTTCTTAAGAAAAATGGGAAATGGAGAATCTTCGTGGACTACAAGAAGCCCAATAAGGCCACCCACAAGGACCATTTCCCTCTTCCATTCATCGATCAAGTTCTCGACACCTTAGTAGGGAAACAATTTGTTTCCTTCCTAGATGGATTTAGTGGCTATAATCAGATCCATATCACCCCTGAAGGCCAGGACAAACCCATGTTTACCTTCCCGTGGTGTACGTTTGCATACAAAGTTTTACCCTTTGGTTTATGCAATGCTCCCGCCACATGTTGATCAGGGATTACAAAATCTGGAAAATGTACCCAAATGATGCATTTCCACTAGGTTATGCTTGAGCAATGTAAAATGTCATATGATTATGACTGAAGGTGTGGTTTTGGGACACTACATTTCTGTGGCAAAAATACAAGTAGATCCAACAAAAATAGAGGTAATTATTGCACTACCCACAACCAACACCCAGACTAAGGTACATAGTTTCATTGGATATGTGGGGTATTACCACATATTTATTGATTTTTTTTCAAAAATTGCTACACCTTTGTATGTCTTAACTGGTAACGTCGAATTTAATTGGTCTGATAAATGCAATGTTGCCTTCGCATATTTTAAGAAGTTGATTTCAACTGCACCATTATTACGAGGACAAAATTGGAAGCTACCTTTCCACATTTCCACAGATGCATCAGACGCAGCAATAAGCATTGTTCTCAGACAAAAGAAGACAAAAATCCCTATTCTATTTATTATATCAACAAAAATCTCACTTCTACTAAACTTAACTGCATAGTCACATAAAAGGAATTTTTAGCCATTGTTTATGCCAAAAATAGGTTTAGACATTATATAACAGGCTATTTAGTCTTTCTGTATACTAATCATTCCGCTATTAGATATTTAGCTAATAAACCTGTTACTAATTGGCGGGTGACTCATTGGATGTTACTTTTGAAGGAGTTTGATATCACTATTAAGGACCAACCTTGAAGGAAAATCAGTCGTGGATTTTCTGTCTCAGGTACCTAAAACAAATGATCTATCAACAATGGATAACCAGTTTCTAGACGAACATTTGTTTGTAGTGGTAGTAAAGGCACCTTGGCACGCAAATGTGGTGAGCTATCTAGTGGTAGGAAATCTACCAAGGAACCTGCCAGCTAAAGAAAGGAAGATGATTGTCAGACGTAGCACCCGATTTTTCTGGATTGGTGGATATATTTTCCACACAGGATCTAATATGCAGATACGATGATGTATTCACAAAGATGAGATCTATGACATTTTGAAAGATTGCCACGATGAGCGTTGTGGGGGACATTTTGAAAATCGCATGACTAGATATAAAATACTTCAGATGGGCTATTACTGGCCCACTATTTTCAAACATACAAAAAAATATGTTCAGGCCTGTGATAGTTGTCAGAGGATGGGTCGTCCTAGTCAAGCCAATGAGATGCCATTACAACTGCAGTTGGTAATGGAGCCTTTCAAACACTGGACATTGGATTTCTTTGGCCCATTCAATCCACCATTAAACCAAAAATCCTACATACTGGTTGCTACAGACTATGTATCAAAGTGGGTGGAAGCAACAACTTTGCCAAGGGATACGGAAGAAACTATAATTAATTTTATGTTTGAGTTATTTGTGTGATATTGTTTACCCAGGGAAGTGATAACAGATGGGGGGACACAATTTATAGGACATAAGCTTACAACCACCTTATAGAACCATCATATTACACATAGAATCACTTCTATGTATCACCCGTAGGCGGACGAGCAGATTTAAAGCACCAATAATGTCCTTGAGGCGATTTTAACTAAAATGATTCCAACACAATGGCGGGACTGGGTTGCTAAACTACCAGAGGCCTTGTGGGCCTATCGCACAACTTGGTGAAATACTACTGGTTATTCGCTATACAAACTTGTATTTGGTAAGGAACCAATTTTTCCTATCGAATTTGAAATAAAGAATCTCAGAATAACCCAGGAAGTGGGATTGGATATAACGGAGGCCCAAACAAAATGACTTTAGCAATTAAATGAATTAGATGAAGCATGACTACTTGCTCTACAACGTACAATGATTATTCAATAGCAAAGGGCTAAGTGGCATGATAACCTTGTTAAGAAGAAAGTGTTTCAGAAAGGAGACTAGGCACTCCTTTACGATTCTAGGTTTCAAGAATTTCCAGGCAAATTACAGACAAGGTGGCTTGGCTCGTACAAGATTCATGAATTACACAACAATGGCACTATAACCCTGATTACCAGTGATGGGTCTAGCTCCCCTTTTCGGGTGAACAGAAACGGGTTGCGACTTTATCATAATCCACTTACCAAAGACTCTTTTTGCCAACAAGTACATAGTGATCCCACTATGAAAATTTTAGCAACAGGGGATAATGACCCGATAGCTTTACTTTCATGAAAATTGTTTGTTTTCAATTACAAATAATGTATACATTTTCTACGAGCATAGCTTATTAATTTGTCCATTTTCTTTTGTTACTTGCATGATTGAATAGAGTAAACATTGCTGCCTGAATGAGTGAATTTTATTTAGAAAAATGTGTTGTTTACAGTTGTTGTTCCTTTTGGACGAACAATTGTTGTTCTGTTTTTTAGACAACTGTTGTTATTTTCTGAAAGAACGACTTCTGTTCCTTTTTACCAACTTTCATACATACAATTGTTTTTCTATTGCTATTCAATTAAGTGGACAAGTATTGTTCAATAAAACAAACATTTGCTATTCCATTCCCGACAAAACATTTGTTGTTTTGTTCTTGACAGAACAGTTGATGTTCTGTTCCCGATTGAACAGTTGTTGTTCCGTTCTCGAAAATACAATTTTTGTTCCTTTCTCAACAGTACACTTTTTCCATTCCTGATTGAACAATTTCTTTTCCATTCCCGACAACACATTTGTTGTTCCATTCCTGACAAAATAGTGGCTGATATTTTCCGATAGACAATTGTTGTTCCACTTATACAGTCTTCCGTTTGGCTAGAAATTTGATTACATTATGATTTATTTTAACCATTTTTTGATCATCTTTATTTCAAATATGACATGGTTCATCTATTGAATGAATTACTATATGTCTTTCCTTTGGATATATTTTTAACTTGATTCATCATCAATGTCAACAGTTTATTGGTTCTCTCTTTTACACATTCAAATGGAAAGTTCCTTTTGACACAATACAAGGAAATTAAGCATATCTTTTGTAGACATTCTTTCACTTCTTACACCATCCCTGACTCTTAATAGTTAGTGTACCTTCCTCAACATATAATAATAAAAAAGAAGTGGAAATAAGATAAAGTGTTCTCAAAGAGGATAAGAGGTCTCATTACAAGATGACCTACCATGATCATAAGGACTTAACACAAGTGACATTCCCATTCTAACTACCACACCAGGGGAATCAACTTTAAGAAATTATATATGTCTAAGGACATGAGGTCTCATCACGAGCTGGCCTGTTCACTTTGTTCTGACCTAGTGAATGGCATTGTGGTTATCTGGTTACCATGCCAGCACAATGGTCTCTTTGCAAAAATATGTAAACAATAATAACAAAAAAGTCATAAGTTGAGGATACTGGCTCATTTTTGGGTTTATGTGGCACCCATGTCGAGGCTATCGATACCTAATGGAAATAGTGGCTTTTCCGTGGTATTCTATATTGGCAATTCTTTATTATGTTAGTACTTCCTATTTAATTAATCCAAGAGGAGAAACTAACAATCGAATAGTGTTTTTACTTCTAAAAACTAGCATAATTGTTGAAAATCCATTCAATGAACCACTTCAGCCCCATGCAACAAGTTGATGCTAGTGGTCATTATTATTTTCGTACCATGTTAGATTTCACTTTGTCTATCACAAAAGGTAAATTAATGTTCATAATGAATATTTACATGCTTTATTCTTTTTCTCGATCATCTCTAATTGCTCGTACAATTATTAATTACTTTGCTTTACTCCACCTATCGGACTCCGCCGCTCACCTCATGCCATATTAATGCTGTCGCGCGTACTTTTCTTTTTCCCGTACTCTGAGGACAAGGACACCCTTTCTTATTGGAGGGGGAAGGTTATGCACTATAATGATTTGATAAGATATAATTATCCAACTCCACCATGACTTGTTGATTGGACTAATTAATTAGTGTTGCATTTATAAAAAGATTTTTCTGATTGACCGACCATTATTGTCGCATTTATATATATAAAAAAATTCTCTGATTAAAACTCTTGCATGCGACATATTCATTTTTGTTCAACACTAAAACCATAGAAGTAAGGATATTGCATGTAGAATAGTGGAATTATTACAGGAGCACATAAATCATGGGAGGCAATGTCATTCGCAATGAGTCCTCTCTATTGCAATTAACAGAACAGGATCGAGAAATTCTTGAACATGCCAGGTGGATACAGTACTTGGTCAGGTTGCAAGGATTTCACAGTGATGTTGCACTAGAATTTTTGCAGAATTTACAGATTGGACACATAACTGTGAAAGGAAAATCCATAGCAATCTCTGAAGTGGTCATAGCCGAAATCTCAAGACTCTCAACGAAAGGCATAAAGTGGACTGAGAAGCATGTCCAACTGCAGGAAGCTGTTGAAGTATTCAAAGAGTTGGGTGAAGAACTGATACAAAAAGGTAAAGGTATTCAACTTGCATCCTTGAAGAAGCCATGGCAAGAATTGGCAACAATTGTTTAGAAATATATCACTTGCGATGTCGACGGGATGTGGTACGGTCTAGACACGTTAAGATGTTAGAAATACTTAGGCAAAAGATTGTGTTTAACTTGCCATTATTTTTAAATTCATTACCACATGATGTTGCTAGCCAAGTCAGAAAGGCCAAGAAGCTACAAGCTACAATTAGCCATCATGGTATAATTAAACTCATTGTTACTCAAGAACTAACCTAACAACAATTGACCTGGGACAATTTTGTAAATCATGTTGTACCTTCATTAGAAGAAAACCCAAGAAATGCATAGACAAGAGAAGGTGTTGACCTATGTGTAGAGAATGTTGATGAACCAGATAATGAACAGAAAACTGTAGGGGCAACAGTCTCAGGAAGGGCACGAAAAAGGAAAACCTCTGCTTTAGTTTCTGACCTTGCAAAACAAAGATGTTCTGAGAGGATAAGGGCACAAAAAATTATTATAGAATCGACATAGGAAGCGGGACCATATTATACACCCCCCGCAAGCCCACATGATGTTTTTCCACAAGGTTACTAAGAGAAGAGGTGGCCCGAGTTTTGGAAAACTTTGGGACGCTCTTCGAAGAGGGAACTCAATCTGGACATTTATAGGATCAGGACCACACCCCTAGCCAGTCTACCTTTGATGATAATTATGGTCATATAGAAATTGTACTATCCTTCAGAAATATGGAGGAAAGTCAATCTAGACACTTGCAGGATCAAGACTATGTCCTTAGTGAGTCTGCATCTCCCGAGAGCTCTGGTCATACAGAAATTTTACCATCTTCTGGAGGTATGGAGGAGTCACAGGAGCAAGGGGGAAAATTTTCTCTATAGGAAGAAGTCCCGATCTAGAAACTCAGATAGAAAGAAGCCCTAAGTTCTAAATTCAGTCAGGAGATACTGTTTTATTGGAACATAACCCTAGTAACGATATAACCCCCCTTTTGCTTGAAACAAATAAGATTGTTTCTTCTCCAATCAAACATCTCACTAAGGAGGCAAGGAAAGAAGATAGTGTGAGGATGAATCTATTGAGCAAGGAGAATAAGAAATTGAGGAAAAATATTAAACATTTGAGGAAGTGGTTGAAAGAAGCGAGCAAGGCCCGCAGGAACAAAGTAGAATTGAAAACCATTGGTACTCAAAGTGAAAACCTCCTTCAAACCACTGGAATGCAAACAAAAGACACCCTTGTAAATTCAATTGGAATTCAAACTAAAATACATCATACTAAAAATGCCAGAACCCAGACTGAAGACATTTGCACCTGTTCGACGGAGACTTAGATAAATTTTTCAGTGGACTTGATAGATGTTGCAGTTCAAATGAACTTTTCAGAAAATTATCAAACAATCGATATTATGGAAACAACTATTCATATCAACTCGGTGGTAACCTATGATACAACTGTCCAGATCGAGGACACACCCCTGTACACTCCTTTTGGTAAGGGAGGCTACCATCCAAAAGTTACAGAAATAGCTAGGAGAACTACACCATACTCTAGAACAGTATCAAAGAGAAGTGGTACCACTGCAGACTCATAAGGATTTATTGAAGAAGTTTGATGAGCTGACTCCAACAGAGGATGAGACTTATACTAGTCTCAGATTTGAGAAGAAAAAAGTAAAAGAAGTACAGAATCAACTTTAGAAATCTATAGAGAAAATTAAAACTATTTTCTCCATTTATTTAGATGCCTTGTCTTGTAGGTCACCTACTACCAATTATGTGTTGTTTTTTCTTGAAAGGTATTTGTTGTTAAATAAAAAATCTATGAGGGCTAGTAAACCAGTGGAATTTAAATCAGCCCCATATTTTAGTCCATGTGGCAAAGAGCATAATGAAAAGGTGAAGCGTCTTCTCTATGAATTATACTTACACAACTTTTTTCTAGAGGATGGAAGGGATGCTAACCCTAGCCCCTTCATCAGAGATGTTCAATTTCAAGCCTTCATTTCTTTTGCTTGTAATCAGATTAAGTGGGCTAAGGCATATAATATTTTCTAGAAAAAAGAGCATGAATTATATCTGTGGGTTAGGGGAGAACATACAAAACCCGAACACCTTTTTGTATATCACAAACGCTTTATGGAACAACCAAATATTGTGGCCTCTCTAGGTCCAATCCATAAAGATATTGTAAAATTTGGAGTGGAATATTTCCATGATATTAAAGAAGAAGCCCTAATTGCTACAAAATAGAGATGGATGGCTTCCTCCAACATCATAAGAACAAAGAGTCGCTTGGTAATAGAAATTTCAAAGATGTTTTTTCTCATTTGGTTAAGTTCATAAATATTATCTTATGCATGGGCCCTACATGGATAGGCTTTCGATATGGAAGCCCCATTATTTGGCATCCGCATGATGGATACCATTTTGACTATGAATTGGAAGAGTGCCAAGAAGGCTGAGCATTTGCAATGCTTAAAAATAAAAATGCTTTTCGGATATATCCAGAAGAGACCTATCTTGCTTACTCCTTAACACATTTACATGTTAATCATATTCTTGCATGAGGACATGCAAAAAGGTAAGCAAGGGAGTATGTTGCATCACAGAAAAGGTATGTTTGTACCCTTACATTACTTAATAAATCACTCTATTTTATATATTTGCCTTCATTCTTGGAAAGGATTTGGAAGAAAATATTGTGGAAGTTAGGTAAAATCAATCATCGAAAGGTTGCATGTTTTTAGCATGAAAATACTAGCTTTTGCTTGCTTTTATGCATAGGAAATTAGAATTGGACAATTGTTGTTCAGTTGATAGAACGAAAACGCAAAACTAGGAGAAGACCATTCCTTGGTTGTACAAGCTAGCAAAATATATGAACGAGAATGCTAATTCAGCACACAGAAGTCTTATCATTTAGTCGTGAAATCCTGAGGATCTCTCGACCCTTAGGATTTTCTTTCATCCATTAGTTTTCCATTAGACTATATGATATAGATGGGTGAATAGGATCGGGACGATTTGGCTCTTACTCATTCTTGCATCTTTGTATTGAACAAGAGCATATTTTGACATTACAATAATTTTTTACCTTTATTATTTCAATTAATGAGAAATACATAAATCCTTAATTAATCACGTTTTGAGCTTTATCAATAGTAACTTTTGGAGGCTTTGGGCCCGGTCACTAGAAGAATCGCTACTCCTTTGTGTCATAACTATTTCCTTATTTCCTGTAGTTCTTTATTACAGTTCTTTTATAGAATTAAGTTATTCTTTATATCTGCATTTGAGTTAGATCTTTAATGTTGTTGCTTTAATACTGTTCTTTTAATGAATTATGTAGAATAAGCTAAGTGTTATGATTGATTGATGCTCTTTTTGATTCATGTTCAAGATTGAAGTAGTTACTTATGGTTTATTACTATAGTGATTATTTCCATTTAGTAGACCAGACAATAACCCATTAGATATGGTTTCTTTTAATGCATCTGCTTGAAATTCATTTCCTTTGCAAAACATTTACGATTGGATTTATATTTACGATTTGAATTGTCTTTGATTGAACTTCGAGAATTAAGGATTTATTAATACATTCTTGCGACGACTTGATGAAATTTTAGACTCGTTTAAGCTATGTAACAACCTCTGACCTCTATTGCGTAGATAGTGGTGACATCCTTCAAATGAACAGACGAATCCCAGGTTGATAATGCAATGTAGGAATTAAGATTGATTTAAATAGTCATCTTAGTGCACCAACACATAGGTACATCAAAATCAGTGTGCCTCAAATGATTCTCAAGTAGGCGGAGACACCACCTGTATTCTAAACATATATATTAGAGAGTTGGTTCTTTCATCCAAAGATACAAGCCATATGTTTCAACATTTCTACACACTAATAGTTCCCAGAAATATAACATAAATATTGGAGACCAAGCATTTCAAAAATTTGCAGTTTTAATAAGCTCTATAAGATAAATGAGAGAAGTCAAAGAGGAAGAACAACTCAGTATATAGAACTCAAAGCACCAAGAATTCGATATGTAAAACATAGAGCTTGAAACCTTGAGATTTACTATAACTATTGAGTCAGAGGAAGATGTAGTGGACATAAAAGAAGTTGAGTGATATGCTTCATGCAATACAGCTTGAAAATATGATTTAAACCCCTCACACAGGCATATGCATTAACCCTTTAACGCAAATGAGTCTGTAGACAAGTCTAAAATATCATAGTATAGTACATATTATTGCATGGATTCAAAAAGAGGAAAACATACAAGATAAATGAAACATGGAAATAACACACTGTAAAACTTCAAACGAGGGATCACCACCGGTCCTGTAATATTATGCAAGATCTATGTTACTAAGTGATACAGTTTACAAAAATCACAGACTTCTTTTCAGATTTCTAAACCCTTTTCCAGTGCTGTGACCCCCTATTTATAAGAAGAGGGGGTGATTTTAATCATGGTTTCATATATAAAATCCTGGGCTGAGTTTTTAGCTGTCAATTCAACTCTCTCTCTTTGCCAGGGGAGGTTTTGTATCCAAAGACATCACAGAATCATGGAACACGTGAGACATTAATGCAAAATCCCCAGCTCCCCATCCCCGTAATCACTTCTGTTTCATCCTGCATTTAGTTCACGACATATGCTTCTGCACTTCTCAACTAACTTTGGTCATTCTTTCTTAAAAATATTCGTCACCGACCTTGAGAACCGGCTACGAAGAGCCACTTCTGGGGGGTGCCCATACTTGGTTTTGAATGCTCCTTCCCATGATTCAATGATACATCCGTCTCTGGGACTGACTCTGTCACTTCAGCCTTAAATGTTCTACTGAATCCCTTAGCACTCTGCTCTGCCCGACCTTAAAGGCTTGATCTCCTATATCTTCCTCTGCAGCTACTTTCGGTGCCGACCTCGTTGATTTCTGCCATAATTTTTTTTCTAAGCACAATCGGTGCCTTGATCCAGCCTGGGGATACATTCTTGGTTTAATAATAGAAGTCTTAAGGGACATGAGCATTCATCTCTTCATACAGGCAAAAGGGCACGAGCTTATACCTCTAGAACGAGTGGAAGGGTGCCTTTGGCTTTCCCGCTAAGCCTTTCTTTATTTTAACCTCTTTATTGAATTTCCTTATATGACCGAGGCTGGAACCAAAGCACCAATGTGTTGGCTCTAAATATCTCAACAACTACATGGGGGGGCCTTTTATTTATATCACAGAAGTCCCTCATCGACCGATTTCCCATACGCTAAATCCCTATAGAATACAACACATAACCTACCGCATCTGGGGGCCCCTTTCCTTATCGCAATTGCAGTAGGGGAGGAAACACAACTAAAGAGAAATATTTATATTGAGCGATCATTGATCACTGATTGCGATTGGTGACATCATTACTACCACGTGTCACCTTGTGAATGGTGACACATGGCACCCAAAAATGGCCCCATAGGACCCTTGAAAACGCCAAAAACTAGTGACATGTGTCCATCCACTGTGTTAGCATCCATACATGCCACGTCATTGCTGACGTCAGGTGCCATGTCAACTCAGTGGACCAAACATATGTTTTCACGTGACCCCTTGGAGGAGAGAGAAAAAGGCCTGCCTGGCCTTGGTTTTCTGTGAAATCCTTTGTTAATCAGAATTGGCCCCTCCTTGGCAATTTAACATTGTATTGCAGTGTCATGGGGTATTTTGAAGAGTGAGCACTCTGCTCTGCCGATCCATCGATATGCAATGCGACGTACCACCATGTGGAGGAGAGAGAAAAGGGGGCCGCCTGCTCTTGTTTTACCTTGATTTTCTTTGTTAACACTTTCTGACTCTTCCCCGGCATTGCAACAATATATCGCATTATCGGCCCTCTACATGGTTTTGAGTATGATGTAACTAAGGGACCGGTAGATCTGTGGGATGCGATATGTGATATTGGCATTCAAGACTACTTTGATGTGGGATGCGATATGCAATATCGGCGTTTGGGACTGCTATGATGTGGGATGTGGGATTGTGCCATGTGGAGGAGAGAGAAAGGGGCCAACTCGCTCCTGTTTTGTTAACCATTTTCTTTGTTAATGAATTTCTCAGCCTCCCTTAACGATATTACATCGTATCACAATTGGCCTCCCAACATAGTATTCAGGACTTAAATCTCGACGATACCGATATATGTGGTGCCCTGACCCACCGACGCCAATATGAGATATCAATGATCAACGGATCACAGTTTCTGCAATCGTTGATGTTCTTTGCCTCCTGATCCCCACAGATACTGATATGTGATTGCGATGAACTATCCCAAGGCTCGATTGCAATTTTTTCTCCATACTTATCCATTTTCCTCAATCAGCTCGACTTTCCATGGGCAAACTTCGACATGCTCTAAATTTTGATCGAGGAACCCTTTTTTTCACTTATATATACCACCAGAATGGTTTTTCCAAGCATTATGAAATGGAGAGGATCTCATTAGGCTTTGATAACTTCTATGGCTCAGGAAATGGCTTCAACTTCATTGTTCTCATGCATCTTGGACCACTTATCATTGGCAAAGTAGTGAATGAGAAGTACATAACATCATTGGCTCCATATGGGGACAATGCCTTGCCAGCAAGGTGTTGAGAACCTACACACTGCAAACTCCTCCTTTGGGTGTGGGGTCACTTCTTAATCAAAACATAACTTTCACAAAAGCTGAATTTTTTACAATAAAAGAAAATTCAAATGACAATTGAAGTAAACACAACAGATATCTAAAATGAGTGTAATACAGCTAATTCTTAATTTTGAAAGTAGAACTTGAGGAACTGACCATTCATTATAGTTCCAACAGTTCACCATCCAATTTTTCCAACATAAATGTATTTTTCCCTCTCTCTTTTGCAATCTTGAAGGGGCCAAACCACAGTGGATCAAATTTTCCATGTTTTCCTTTGTCCCCCTGTCAAACATCCCACTTGAGAACTAAATCTCCTAGCTGAAGAGGTCTGTCCTTAGCCTTCTTGTCAAATAGAGATTTCATTTTTTGTTGATAATTGGATAGTTTGGCATCCACTTATTCTCTGTTCTCCTGAAGCTCAATCAACTGATTAATCCTCCTTATAAAGGGACTTGGCTCCTTTTCAACTTCTTGTAACAACCTTGCTACTGGCATTGTTAGTTGAATTGGGAAGACAACAAATTTTCCATATATTAACTCAAAAGGTGATTTCCCAGTGGATTGTTTAGGCATTATTCGGTTGGCTCATAGAGAAAAATTCAGTTGGGAATCCCAATTCCTTTGGTTTTCAGTGATATTCTTCTTCATCACCCTCACCACAACTTTTTTTTAGGACTCACCCAAACCACTGCCTTTAGGGTAGTATGTCATGGAGTGCCCAATAATGATATTATGTTTATGGAAGAAGCTAGTGAACTTGGCAGATTTGAATACTTGAGTGTTATCAGTGATGATTTTGAAAGGGGAACCAAAGTGGGACAATATGTTCTCCTCCATGAACTTTATCACCGCTGAGTCTATATCATTTCTAGTTGGGATGGTCTCTACCCACTTGGTGAAATAGTCAATGGCTATCAATATCCATTTTTGATGGCCACTAGATGGTGGTTTGATCTCTACTATGAAGTCCAGTCCCCATTATCTAAAAGGCTCCTCCACAAGCATAAGAATCAGGGGGAGAGGAGTAAACTTTTGTCTTTAAGCAAATACCTAGCATTTTGGCACCTCCTGACCTTGTTATAGACATCCTGGAACAACATAGGCCAACTATAATGCCCTCCACAGACTCCTTCATGAAACTCCCCAATCACCTTATGAGTCTCTCCTTCCACCAAACATAGCAACAATACCCTGCACGGTCCTTCCAATAAAGTAGGCCATTGGATATGATATATTTATGGGATTGTAACCTCAGGGTTTTATATTTGGAGGCATCTAGCCCCAACGGGCACCTCAAGAATAAGAGGTAATAAACGATATTATTGCACTGCGGTGATCCCTCATATTTGGCATAGATTTTATGCTCAGATTTTTTAATACTACTATGGTGATCCTTTGGTTTGTCTTCTTTTGTGGTCAGGTTTATCCCTAGTGCTTGGCAGTTGGATTCATATAAAAACTTGGCTAGCCCTTGGCCTTTACTGAGCTTGGTAGACTTTATTTCTAGCTCATATTCCTGTATTTTCTCTATCCACCTACCCCTCTTTCCCTGGCTGTCTCCTTACACCAGGATGTCCTTGACTTCTGTTGTTGGGACAAATGCTATGATTTTTTACTGCAACACATACGGACGAAACTCCTTCAGAGCCTTGACGAGTGCGTGAGCTTGTTTATCCAATATATTATATCTTAGTTCAACATCCCTTAGTACTTGGTTGAAGAAGGCTATGGGCTGCTCATAACCTGATTTATTTTTTTGTAACAGCACTGCGACAATGGTATATGGAGAGGCGAAATAAATATGTAGAAAGGCACTAAATAGTCGGGATTGACTAAAATTGGGGCTGCATCCAAAGATTCTTTGATTCTGCTGAAAGAATCACAAGGGAAGGGGCTCCACTTGACTTCATTTCCCTTCTTGAGCATGTTTGTAGTACCTTTGACAATCTCTGCATAGTTGGGTGTAAATCGCCTCAAGAAATTTATTCTTCCCAAGAAGGCTTGGACTTCTTTCTTATTCCTGGGTAGAGGAATGTGGCTAATGGCTTCAACCCGTTTAGGATCAATCTTCACACCCTCTTGCGATACTACATGTCCTAGCAGCTTCCCTTCACTTAGGATGAACTGGGATTTCTTAGGATTCAAGAAGAGACCCTATATCCTACACTTCTCAAAGGTGAGTTCTAAGTGAAGGATGTGTTCCTCCTCAGTCTTGGAAAAGATTGTGATGTCATCCAAGTAGACCACCACGAATTTTTCTCACTCCCCAACGAAATCTATGTTCATGGCTCTCTGAAATGTGGCCCCTGCATTTATCAACCCAAAAGGCATGCAAGCATACATAAACATTCCCCACAGGGTAGTGAAAGCGATATTTCCCTGATTCTCGAGATGAACAACCACTTGATTATATCTAGAAAACCCGTCCACCATGGACATTCTGGCTGAACCAACCACCTTCTGCAATATATTATCCATCTTGCACAATGGATATGCATCTTTCAAAGACGCCCTATTTAGGTTCCAAAAGTCTACACATAACCTTATATCTTTGTTCTTCTTACGAACCGGGACCATATTTGCTACCCACTCAGAGTATCTTAAAGGTACTATAATATTTGCTTGTAGCAACTTCCTTATCTCCTTTCAATGGAGGGGAGTAAGAGTGGATTTATTTGTCTGAGTTTATGCTTGCAAGGTTTCACTCCACTTTTCAAAGGAATCTTATGTTGTATGATGTTAGTATCAAACTTTTTAAAATCATCATAAGACCATGAAAAAACATATTTGTAGGCTTTGAAAAGATCTAAATACATCTGTTTATAGTGCAAGGGGATTTCTTTTGACAACTTGATCATCTAAGGCTCCTCCTCTGATCAAATTGATCTAGGTCTAGGTGTGATAAAGGACCCTTCCAAGACTTTTTACTTTCGTGATGTGTTAAATTGCATTTTTAAACGATCATAAATGAATACATCTTCATGCTATAAAGAAGAGGAACATGTCAATCATCAGCAACATAAAAACAAAAGTGTTGATAACGGAGTTCGTCCAGGAGGGACTACGTCTCCGGGCCCTAGTGTCAAGATGGTGTAGGTCGTTACATTAAGTGCTGTCAATAGTGGTGATGAACATAGAGGTGACATCGATATCATACAAGGAAAAATTCCCTCACACAAGAGTGGCTCTAAGAGATATTCCGCTACAAGAACTCTCAATCAAAAGACTCCTATCAGTATGACATAAAACTCATTCATGATGAGCATCCCACCAACATGGCATAAAAGGGATCTCAATGCAAAAGCATGCATGATGACAGCAGGAGTATCCCAACAACATACAACAAATGGATCTCAAAGCATAACATGACGAATCATTGTTATACAGGAATAGTGTCCACACGGATACTGCGATTCCCACTAAGATGGGTGGCTATCTTAGAAACAAACAATCAAAGTCTACTATTGATTCCTTTTATGAAAATGGAAGAGAGGAGAACCAAGAGGACCAACCTGAGTCTTGTTCTCGATTTCCTCTCCTTCTTGATAGAGTTTTTGCCGCTTGCTCTTTGTCTGTTCAGCTTCAAAAGGACTTGTAGAATCACAGCAACATACTACTATGCAAGAAACAAGGATCTAAATTCATAAATAATGCAGGATCAGATGT
>APFE031668304.1:65393-99587 GCA_000404065.3 Pinus taeda
GTCAAGGCAAAGGTTGTAAAGTTCTTCTTCTTTTGAATTAATACAATCAAGCTTATTTTTCTCAACAAGTATCTTATGTTATTTGTTTCATGGACTCCTTGACTTTCATGTTAAATATGTTTTATAATAATGGTTATTTAGGTGTTATTTAATCGTTTGCCTTGTTTGTGTTTGCAGGTTTGCGACAAAGGAACTTACTTGGATCAAAGGAGCAAAGGCATCCCCAAACTTGTGTTGGACATGAGGTAGGCCTTAAACACATTTGTTTCCATTATTTATAAAGAACATTTAGAGAAAGATAGTGTCTGGTTGGTTTGTTTCTCATTAGGCCTTCTTTAGATTCTAGGAAGGTCTATCTTGTCCGCAAGATCGACTCATTCCGTGTGACAACTGCAGTAGGATTTCTTCCTCCATATTTGCTTAACATGTTTCTTTTCATGCTGTTGAGAGGGTTTTTCACGCCTCATCCTTTTATGTGTTTCCATTCTTTTCCAACACTTAGAAAATGTATGGTTATTTAATCCACAAAAGGTGTATATGTTTCGATGCCATGTTTTACGTTCATTATTATCGACATGATCATAATCGAAATGAACATTCGAAGATCGAAAGTGGTTATACCTTCCCTTGCTGTCTCTGATGTCAGTATGGCGATGAGAGCTTGCCTCAACTCTCTCCCTGCAATGGGCACTGCCATGGGATGATGGGGATGAGTTCCCATCATTCTCTTTCCTTGACAATTTCGATGATATCTCAGAAGCATATGACACCTTTGAGCATTCTCCTTTGGTGTATCTCGGGCCTGCAAATCGAGGTCTCTACCCAACCTCCAATGGTTGAGTTATTCCTTGGTTATTAAAACCAAGTTCTTCTTCCTCTTCTTGCTTTTTCCTTGTAAAGAGCCTCATGTTTGTCCCTGTAATTGGGATCTCCAAATCTCCAACAAAACTCATACTATGTGAAGATGAAACTGAAAGGAAATCAACATCTTTTACCTCCTCTTTCAATTTAGAAAGAACTGATGAGGGTTTCTCATCATCCATTGTTGGTGGTTCACTAACTGTCGTGGCGCATTCCCCAACTTCCTTTCTAACATGCCCAAGTCATGTTTGACACGGTAATTCCTCTACTTTGATGGGGTTGACAATGCTTTGGCCATTAATGCCCAAGACGTTTCCTTCATACCCCATTTTCTTCAATAGTTTGGAGCCAATTCCTATGGTATGATTTTCAAAAATAGCAAAATCATCATCATGAAACATACATGAAGATGGACAACTACTTTTTACCTCACATGGGTGTCGCTGCAACTTTTCCAAGGCCTCATCCTTTTCTTGCAGCTGTCGTATCAAACTTTGTTTTTCCTATTTCTCTTCATGTAGACGCATCTTCAATTCAACATTTTCTGTTTGAAGATTATGTTTGTTTTTCTTCAATTCTTCGAGGGCCTTTTTCGTGGCTTGCAACTGAAGCTGCAATCGCTCCTTTTCCTTTGTCTCTTTCTGTAGAGTTTCATACATGATTTCCACACTCTTGGAAATGTTGAGCATGGTCTCGTACATCGCTCTTTCATCCTCTATCTTTGCATGTTCCATTGTTCACACTGCAATTCACATCAACGCAAAGACCGCTCTGATACCACTTGATCCAAGTCGGGGTGTGACAAAGGACCCTTCCAAGACCTTTAACTTTTGTGATGTGTTAAATTGCATTTTTAAACAACATAAATGAATACATGTGCATGTTGTAAAGAAGAGGAACATGTCAATCATTAGCAACATAAAAACAAAAGCATTGATAACGGAGTTCATCCAGGAGGGACTACGTCTCCGGGCCCCAATGTTAAGATGGTGTAGGCTGCTGAATTAAGTGTTGTCAATAGTGGTGTTGTACATAGAGGTGACGTTGATATCATACAAGGAAAAATTCTCTCATGCAGGAGTGGCTCTAAGAGATGTTCTGCTACAGGAACTCTCAATCAAAAGACTCCTATCAGTGTGACATAATACTCATGCATGATGAGCATCTTACCAACATGGCATAAAAGAGATCTCAATGCAAAAACATGCATGACGATAACAAGAGTATCCCAAAAACATACAAAAAAGGGATCTCAAAGCATAACATGACGAACCATGACAGCAAGTACATCACATATATGATTCCGCATCACATCAAGCAAGGAATCATGAAAACATGTAAGAAACAAGATCCTGCATCAACATCAATCAAGGATCTGTGTAGCATAATGCTTAAAGGATAAGTACATGAACACACCATATACCTCACAGCCAGGGACCATCTAAAGAAGCAAATGTCAAACTGCTGAAGCTGTTCGGACCATCGATCTCAGGGCATTGATCGCATGAAAGTCACTGCTCGCACATGAATGTGGACATTTGCACTGGCACTTAGAAAAGTGGCTGGAAAATTAAATGAGAGAATGAAAAATTTGAAAGCACCATCAGATTTGTGACGTCGAATAGTGCAAAATCGACTGTCCAAAATTTGAATTCTGAGAAGTTGATAATCTGGGGCTCAAGGAATCTTTTAGATTCCCCCTAGATTCCTCAAAGATTCTTCTCCATGGGTGGACTAGAAATCTGCAACTCAAATGGTGAATCTGACCTTGCCATTGTGATCCCTATGGAAAACCGTGAAAAACAAGTATAAACTTGACTATATTCCAACATGGAAAAATTTTACCTCCTCGGGGAAGTTTCAAGGCTCATGGTTTCGCTCCCTGTTTTTGTAGCAATCATGGTTCCACGTGCATTCTGAAAAATCACCGAAAAATGCAGAACTCTAATGGAGAAAATGGACAGCGCCATTGCATTTTTGGTGACGAGAGGAGTTGAATCCATATAAAATTTGTCAAAATTTGACAAAGTGGAAATTTGGCCCTCCTGCAAAATTCATGGTTCCTGCATTAAAAATTAATTAATTCTCCTCGATTTGCGTGCCCTCTCCTGGTTCCTCAATCTCTGCCTGTGCACTAAAGAAATCTGGTTTATGTAATTTTTTTGGGCAGGTAAACCAAGGAATTAGTTATGGTGCATTGGTAAAGAGGTTAATTGGTTAAGGAGGGGTCGGGTGGTCAAAACCTGCCCCTCCTATTTTTTTTCACATGATAACATTTAAAAAAAATGAACATACATAAATGGGGGGTCGGGTCCACATTGGAAGGCCACCCCCATACCCCCGCACATTTTAATTGGTTGTTTATGGTTTAAGGTTTGGCACATAAGGTTTTTGAGGTCGCCCACATAAGGTTTCGTAGCACAATCATGTTTCATCCTCTTTTCCATCTGTTCGAGGTTCCTTTTTTTGCATAGGTGGAAAAATGAAGTTTTAATGGATTACTAACACATGCCACATATATGAAACAATCATCAACGCCAGCCAAACTACTCGAAGATAAGCATAAAGGATTAAGGGGTTGAAAGGAGGAATTTTGTCTCCTTGTTATCAGGACAGTTAGGTCATGAATCAATAGGGTTTGCAAAAATACTAGAGACATCATAAAGCTCAAAAACATGGATTAGCTACTAATTAAAGAAAATATTTAAGTCATAGATAAGGTTGAAGCATGTTTTAGGAGTTTCACTCCTATTTGTATTAGGACTCTTAAAAGCAGTTAGCTTTCAAGTTGTAATTAAGAAGTTTGTTTTATGAATAGATAGGTGTCAATGTTAGGAATTCGATTTCTCCTAAGGATGAATCATAGAATACAAGGTTGTAAAAACTCTATATAAAGCATGAGAATCAAATTCCTCAGGGTTGGTAATTTCATTAGCAAAAGAAAGTTATGTTATTGTAAGAAACTGTGGTTTTTCAAACTTAATACAAAGATCAGTTTGACTACTCAAGACTCACAAGGGGTTTATGTGTTTGATGTTCTTATGGACTTTTTCAATTACTTATTTGCAGTGGTATGAGATTTTTATACTTATAATTGATTGGAAAATGCTCTAACTTCCTTCACATGCTTGTAAACTGTGTTGATTCACTGTGTTACTATTTTACTTATAAACCTAAACTCCAAGTGCCTTGACTTCCATGTTGTTCTGATCATAATGTTTTGTTGAAGACTATCTTGACTCCATAGCCCAATAGATGTTTGCTAGTCTTTGATTCAACTAGTCAACCAGCTATACATTTTTGTCCATTTCTATTCCTATAATTAGCCATCTAATTATTAATCAAAAATCCTAAACCCATTTAGAGATCCCTCTCAGGTTGAGGAGGCTAAGCCTCAACCAAAAGATTGGTCTGAAAGAGTTACTCAGAGTCTACTTGATCAGTAGTTTATCAGGGTCAAATTTTGTGATAACATTTTGGTGCGTCTGCCGGGAGCTTGAAGATTACTCAGTCCCGAAATCAAGAAGTTGAATTTCTGAAGGTAGCAGGAGCTCAAAAAGTTTTTCGAGGCTGCAATCTACCTTGGTGACTCCATATATTTTCAAAGATTTAAAGGTGGCTTCGAGAAGGAGATACACACAGAGAAATCCCTATCCCAATCCACCTACCATTGTGGACAATCCAAACATTGTTTCAAGAGGCAGCAAAGATTTTTAGAAATATCAGGTACTCCATCTCATTCAAAATCTTTGCTCTCTGAGTTCTCAAGAAGTCCTGAAGACAAAAAAAAATTGATGATAAAATTCATGAAGTGTTGTTTAGATCTGAAAATAAAAGGAACTCATTGATATTATCTTAGACCTGCAAAAGAGAGGAATTGACACTTCAGCCTAGTAACCCAAGAAGACAAAGAAGAGTTTTGGGAAGTTGTTACCAATAAGCTATTGTTAGAAAAAAAGTCTCTAGATAAATTGAAAGAAATTGACCCTTTCGAAGTCCTGCTGAAATCTAAAGCTGGTTTACCCCTTCCAAACTAGAGTTCATTTGTTAGTGGCTTATAGAAGCCAAGTAGTCCTCCTCATATCAGTTCTTCATCTTCTTGTTTTGCCATTCCTAGTGGCTTATAGAAACCAAGTAGTCCACCTCATATCAGTTCTTCATATTCTGTTCCTGTTATTCCTAAAACTATTGTTCATCCTTTAATCATGGCTGCACCTGCTAGGTATGCTCCACTCATTCTCCCTGCTATTTTGCATGACCTTCCTAGTAAATACGCTACTAGGATCCCTACCTGGGGTAGTGATGAAGAAATTACAACAGAAGAACATGTAGACAGATTTAATGATTTTGTTGACAGAGAAGAAGTTGATGATGAGGATGTGAAGTTAAGACTATTTGCACAGAGCTTTATTGGTGAAGTTAGAAAATGGTTTAAAGCTCTTACATTGGGAAGCATTCGAAATTGGGTTGAGTTTGAAGATAATTTTCTAAGAAAATGGGGAAAAAGAACTAATCCAATTCAAGCATTTATTGAATATAAAAGCCTTAGAAGGGCACCTGATGAAACTGTTCAAAAATTTTCAAAAAGATTTAATAAAGTGTTTAACTCAATTCCAGCTCATTTGAAACCTCGAGAAGCCCTAGCACAAATGAGATATGCTAAAGCATTTGATTATGATTTTTCTCTCTTGTTGAGAGAAATAGAATCACCTACACTTGTTGAAATGCAGAGTGATGCAGTAAAGGTAGAGGTAAACATGATAGCTACTAAAAAGTCAAAAATGGGAAAAACTAAATTGAAAGAAGAAGAAAAACCTTCCTCTTCAACTTCTGAAGATAAATTAGACTCGATGATGAAAACCATGGAGAAGTTGATGGATAGGTTAGCTCTTGGAAACAATTCTACTCCTCTTGTGCAACATGAGCTTCAATTTAGAAATCCTTAATTTAGGAGACCTCAAAACCAACATAGACCAAGAGAAAATAGAAACCAACAACCTAATCCTCCAGTGAGACCTCCTTTTTAGCAGAATTTGGTTGATGATGAAGATGATCCTGAAATTCCTGAAGAATCTATCCATTGCCTTGGCAAAGAGATGTCAAGAATTTTCTTGAATAAAGAAGAGCATGACGAGTCAGATTTGGCCAATCAAGGGGAAGAACCTTCAGATTATTTTAAAGGGTATCAACATGCCATCTTTCAAATGCAAAAACAATATAATCTTAGAAACAAAAATGTGCCAATTATTGCAAGCAAAGAGCAACCTAAGAAAGATGCTCCAAAGGTTACTGAAGCAAAAAATGATACCCCAAAGATTACTAAAGGTAAGAAAGACACTCTGCTTGGTAAAAAAAGACACTCAACTTCCTCCTCCTATCAAAGAAGTTGAAAATTCTGTTTCTTTTTTCAACCTTGAGAATGAAATTTCAAAGATTAAAATATAAGTCCCTTTGAGTGAGATTCTCAAGGTAAATAAATATAGAAGCAAGATTGTTGAGATGTTGAATTCACAACCAAGAGCTACTGATATTTTAAATGTCCAAGAAGATAATCCTACTATATATTTGGGTCCAAGATTAAAAGATGATCAAAATGAAGAGTTTCCTCTTTTCTTTGTAAGCATTAGTATTCATGATATGACTTTACATAATGCTATATTGGATTCAGGGGCTTCTCATAATATCATGCCCAAAGTAATTATGGAAAGGTTAGGGTTACAGGGAACAAGACCATATAAGGATTTATTTTCTTTTGACTAAAAAAGAGTTCAATGTATTGGTTTAATCAAAGATGTTGTTGTTGGTCTAACACAAATCCCAACAAAGACGATTGTTATGGACATTGTTGTGGCTGATATTCTGCCAAAGTTTGGGATGTTACTATCAAGATCATGGGCAGAAAAAATTAAAGGCACAATGCATATGGACCTTACTTATGCCACAATTCCTGTTTTTGGTGAACAAAGGAGATTGTATCGAGAGACTAGAATGGCTTATATGGTAAGCAGCAAAGATAAAACTCAAAATTTTTCTATTTATGCATTTGATACTGAACTTGGATCTGCCATTCTTTTCAATGAGTTAGTTGATAGTGGTGTGGAAGAAATGAGAGCAGAAAATCAGCACTAAGAAAATCAGCAAGTAAATAACAAAGAGATGGAGGGATGTTGGTCATTGTACTTCGATGGATCAGCAGGAAAATAAGGGGCAGGAGCAGGAATTTGGATTACAAATCCAAGTGATGAGAGCAAGTTTTACTCTTAAAAACTGAATTTTGATTGCACAAACAACATGGCTGAATATGAATCTTTGATTTTGGGTCTAGATGTTTTGATAAGAATGAAGGCTCGGAATATTTCTGTTTTTGGAGATTCTGAATTGGTTATTAGACAAGTTGAAGGTGTTTATCAAACAAAGGATGTAAGAATGAGAGCATACAGAAATATAGTTTTAGACATGTTGGAGAATTTTCAAGCCTATTCTTTCATTGTCAAAATTGGAGACCAAACTTCCATTGTTGATTCTCTTGCTGTTTTGGCGAGTCTTTTTGTCATTCCTATTCATTATTCTGAGAAATATGAGATTGAAGTTCGTCATAGACCAACTATCCCAGACAATATCACCAATTGGAAATTTTTTGAAGATGATCAACAGGTAAAGAATTTTATTGAGCTAAAAGAAGAATTTGAAAGTACTCAAGTAGATCAACAAAACATGCTTGTTGAGTCTAAAGAAAATTACGAAGTCTTGCAATTAAAGAATAATTCAATACCAAAGGGTCTTATTCCTCTTGAGAAGCTTTTTGATCAGAATGATGTTTTCAAATCACCAAAGATACAAGCTGATGAAGAGGAAGTAGAAAGATGTAATTTGGGCACATCTGCTTTGCCTAAAATGATCAAAATTTCAAAGTTTCTTTCAGTTGATATGAAATTCAAATATATTGAGATGATGAAGAGGTTTGTTGATGTTTTTGCTTGGAGTTATGCTGATTTAAAACAATATGATCCTTCCATTATTCAACATACTATTCCTATTAAAGAAAATGAGAAAAATTTCAAACAGAAGTTGAGGAGAATTAATCCCCTTCTCATGCCATTGATTGAAAAGGAGATTAAGAAGCTTTTTGATGCTAAAATCATTGTCCCAATCAAATTCTCAATCTGGCTCGCAAATTTGGTACCAGTTAGAAAGAAGGGTGGAGAAATTAGAATTTGTATTGACTTCAAGAATTTGAATAAGGCTTCACTAAAGGACAACTATCCTCTTCCCAAGATGGATTCAATTCTGCAAAAATATTGTTGGTTCACAAAGAATGTCTATGCTTGATGGTTTCTCAGGTTACAATCAGATTCTTGTGCATTCGGATGATCAGGAGAAAACAACCTTTACAACACCATTGGGCACATTCATGTATGCCAAGATGCCTTTTGGTCTCATGAATGCGGGACCTACTTTTCAAAGAGAAATGGACATTGCTTTTTCTAAAGAAAAGGACAAGATGGTGGTTGTTTATCTTGATGATATAACAGTCTTTTCAAAGAAAGAGGAAGATCATTTGAAACACCTAGAAAAAAATTTGCTGAAATGTAGAAGGTTTGGTATCTCTCTTAATCCTACTAAAAGCATCTTGGCTTTAGCTACAGGAAAATAACTTGGTCATATTATTTCTGAAGATGGAATTAGAATTGATCCTAACAGAGCTAATGCAATTCAAAAAGTAGATTTGCCAAGAAGTAGGAAAGAGATTCAATCATTTCATGGGAAAGTGAATTTTGTTAGGCGCTTCATTCCTAACTTTGTTGAGATTGTTAAAGATATAACAAGGATATTAAAGAAAGGAGTTGATATTAAATGGACAGCTGAAGCAAAGAATTCTTTTGAGAAAATTAAGAAGGCACTCACGCAAGCACTTGTACTCATCAGTCCACATTTCTCCAAAGAATTTTTGGTTTTTACATTTGCTTCCGAAAATACAATTGCTGGAGTTTTGTTTCAGAAAGGAAAGCAAGGTACTGAACATCCTATCTCTTGCTTTAGTAGAACATTAGCTAATGTTGAGCTGAAGTATAATATTCTAGAAAAGCGGGCCTATGCTTTGGTGAAAGCTATTAAAGATTTCAGAATTTACATTCTGCATTCTCACATTGTGGCATATGTTCCAAGTACTATGGTGAAAGACATTCTAACTCAGGTAGATCCTGATGGTAGGAGGGGAAAATGGATCGCAAAATTGCTGGAATATGATATAGACATCAAAACAACTAAATTAGTGAAGGGAAAAGGGTTGGCGAAGTTAATGACTCAGTGAAACTTGGATTGTCTTGACATAAATCTGAATGCAGAAATATCAGAAATTTCTAATGATGAGGAAGAATTGGTTCCAATTGATGAGAAATATCTTGTTTCAGATTGGTATAAAGATGTGGTATTTGTTTTACAGCTTCACAAAGATCCCGTTCATCTAAAAAAATCCAAAGAAAGGTTTGTGAAGTTGAAATCTTTGAGATATTTTATATTTGATAGAGATTTGTTCTGGAAAGATACAAGAGGAATTTTGCTAAATTGTTTACTTGAAGAAGATGCTGAAATAGTCATTGAAGAATTCCATAAAGGTGATTGCGGAGGAAACCATTATTGGAAGGCTACAGCAAATAAGATTCTAAGAGCAGGATATTATTTGCCAACAATGTTTAAAGACATTTACAAAAGAATTGTTGCATGTCATGAATGCCAATTTTTTGAAGGAAAAAGAGAACTTGTACCTCTACCTTTGGTACCTATCTATGTGGAAGCACCTTTTCAGCAGTGGGGGTTAGACTTTATTGGAGAAATACATCCATCATCATCAAGACATCATCGTTGGATTCTTACAGTGACAGACTACTTCACCAAATGGATAGAGGCGATCCCAACAAGGCAAGCTAATGATTATGTAATTATTTATTTTCGAGAGAATAATATATTGTCTCGATTTGGCTACCCCGTGAAGATTATAACAGATAATGCTCAAGCCTTCAAGTCTAAGAAAATGATCAATTTTTGTCATCAATACCATATCACTCTTGGACACTCTACAACATACTATCCGCAAGGAAATGGTCTTGTTGAATCATCAAATAAGAGTATTGTAAGAATCATCAAAAAGGTATTGCAGGAGAACTAGAAAGCTTGGCACTTAAAGCTGAAGTACGCCTTAAGCGCTGATAGGATATGTATAAAGAGATCAATTGGGACTTCACCATATGAATTAGTTTATGGTGCTGAAGCTATTTTTCTGACATCACTTGGGGTACCGGTCATGAAATTAATTCAAGGACTGGAAGAAGCACCAAATGCCACTCAGAGGAGGATAAACCAATTGATAGATTTGCAGGAAAAGAGAAATGAAGTCTATGACAACCATCAACATGCTCAAAACAGAATTAAAAATACATTTGACAAGAAGATTAAAGAAGACAGTTTCCAAATACAAGACAAAGTGCTGAAATGGGAGGCCAAAATTGAGGAAAAGGGCAAGCATGGTAAGTTTGAGAATTTATGGAAGGATCCTTTTAAGATTGGTGGTTTTCATGGGAACAACACTTATATATTGCAAGAAATTGATGGAGGATCATATGCTGGAGGGCCTGTCAATGGCAGGTTCCTAAAGCATTATACTTGCTGAAGTTTTATCAATCACTCATGACATTGTATATATTCCATATTTGTCAGTTTTTATTGCTATAATGATAAGCTGAAATAGAGAGCTTAAGCCCGAGTTGAAGGCCCAATAGTTTAAAGAAGATGCTTGTCAAATCAAATAAAAGTATTTATGTTTTACCAAAAATTGGATAGCACTGGAGCTACGAGTTCTTAGTGTGCCATAGGGGTACACTATCCCAAGTGGAGCCACTGTTATCACCAAAATAAGAGTTTACATTGTTCCTAATCATGGTCTTAGATAAGTGTCAAGTCATCCTATGTTTTAATGGGTAGGTGATAGGTTAAGAGTCTCAAAAGTCTCATTTTCATATCCAAATAAAGTTTAACAACCTTATTCCATGCCTCAGAAGTCTCACATTCTGTTTAGAAACTCATATCTTAAACCATTTTGATTTTTTTTGGGAATTAGCCTTGAAACCACGTTTTCGTAGCGTAGACAGTGTTAAATGTTTGTTTTGCGCTACGAAAATGCTGCTCTTTTCGTACCACTTTTCCCTGCATGCTACGAAAGCGGTTTCATATACAGTCTTGTCAAAACATCAATTCGTTAAGATTTTGTTAAATTTTCATTATTAGGTGTCAGCTAAGAGTCAGTTCTTAAACATTTAGCCATCCAAAATTCATCATTTCAAATTTAGGCGTCATCATGATAGGAAATTTCAAATTCGAAAGGACTAGCTAGTTTCTTTTTGCAGTTTGCATGCAAACGCTCAAACATATCGTTTTGTTTTAAATGGTAAGCTTATGGTAATTTCTTACCAAAGTTTCTGCCATCTATAATTCAAGCGAGGCTGACCACCATAAGAAAGTGACGCTGGTAAACAGAATTTCAAGCGAGGCTGGTTTGCTACAGGAATTTAGAGGCAAAGATGACAAAAGAAAAAAAAAGTCACAGGTCTGGTCATTATTTAAGAATAGAGCCTGAAAGCATCGAGGTCTTAGCCAGAGATAATTCAGTTGTGGAAGCCTTCAAGAAAGCAGGATGTTGGAAGTTTTGTAAAAAATTGTAGGGAGGACATACTCAGGTGACAAAGGAGTTTGCACTACATTCCACTAGCTCAAACACAAAGGTTGGAATCCTAAACTTGCAAATTTCTCCAGAGATCATAGCTTTGGTGACAGAGATTCCTAGGGGGCAAGATATATGGTTCAAAAACTTCAGATTTGACATGGAACCATGTAAAGTGTTCCTAAATCCAAAGTTTGCATAAACAAACTTAACCAAGGCAATCCAAGGAACTACATCATAGACATCTATGGCAACTTGCTCTTCAACATTCAACATTATTTTACCTGTGAGGGTAGATATCATAAAGTTTATTCATATCATTTTAAACTCCTGTTGCATTTTACTGGTATGATTTCTTTAGATTTTCCTTACTTCCTGTATCGAAGTATAGCTAAGATGGTAGATAAAGTGCAAATGAAATCTCAAGGATATGAAACTTCCCTTTTTCATCATGGCCTAATTAAACTGATAGTTTTACATGAACTTAAAAGGATTAACAGATAATGGTCTTCATTTTTGTTTTTATGTGGTTTTGGAGTGGAAAATCAAGATACAGGCATTAGCCCTAAGGTTAAAGAAACTCCATCAGCAGAAACTAGCAAGTTTGTAATGTCCAGGTCAAAAAGATTTGCTAAGCTGAAACCTAGAAAGTAGGTGAAAGAGCAAGTGAGAAAAACATCAGTGTTCATTCTTGAGACTCCTAAATCCACAAAGGAAGAGATAACTGAATTTAAAGAAATGACACAAGAATAGTCAGCTAACAAACCAGTTCAAAGAAGATTGACTAGAAGTCAAATTGCAAAGGAGAAGGGTAAATTAGTGATCTTGGGAGAAAGTCCAAGCTTGACGGGTAATTTAAATGATATTTTAAAAGCCATTGATATTGTAGAATCCCCTTTGGTGTAGGCAGATGTCATAGAATTTGATAAAGGAAAGTTGAAGAAGATGAAATCCTCTAAGAAACTGGAATTTGAGGATGATGTTACAGCATTTGTGTTCAAGCCCAGAAAGCCCCTAACCAGGCAATCTAAAAAGATACAAGAGTCCAATATTGAGTTAGGGAAAAAAAAGAAGAAGCTTCAGCTGTTTAGGAAGAGTTGATAGACCTTTCATCACTAATACTTGAAGGTGACAAAAACAGAGTTTTTTCCACTCAAACAGAAAAAACCAGTTACGAAGAAATGGAAGAAAGGTTAACAACAGCTAATAATGAAATTTCTAGACTAAGTATGAGAGCAAGAAGGCATGCTGCTGAGAAGACATATTTCAAAAGGATAAAGGCCCTCTGCGAAGTTGAAAATTTTCCAAACCAGAAATAGTCAACAATGAAACTCAAAACTTTACCTAGATTGTTCCTGCAATCAAAGAAGCCAGATTTGTAAGGAGAATGAATGCTCAGTTGAGAGCTACTAACAAGAGATTGAAGAGACAGATTGAAGACCTAGAAATACAGTTAACAAAATCTAAAGGAAGGCTATAGCAATAATGAAACAAGGTGATGAAAAAGGGTAGTAAAGGATATATCTTAAAACAATTTTGGTATTAAAAAGAAGGTCATCTATGAAGAATAACATCTTATAAGGTTAAGTTGTTTTGATTTTTTGTGATCATATCAATCTTTATGAAATTTTGGAAATTCCCAAAATGTATATTTTTGAAAACCGTGTTGAAAAAAGAGCATACACAGCAGTTTCGTAGCGTGCTACGAAACTGCTGAAGGTGAACTTTTAGAACTTTATATATGTATTTCAAAGATAAGGTCTGATAAATTCCAAGTTTTGATGTTGCTGGTAGACATATGAGAATCATAGATGAAGTTTCATATGGCAGTGATGCAGAAAGAATGGTTCAACGAAGTATTCCATAGGTGATATAAAAGTTGTGCTACAAAAACAGACTATTTTCATAGCACAATCATGTTTCATCCTCTTTTCCATCTGTTCGAGGTTGCTTTTTTTGCACAGGTGGAAAAATGAAGTTTGAATGGATTACTAACATATGCCACATATATGAAACAGTCATCAACACCAGCAAAATTGCTCGAAGATAAGCATAAAGGATTAAGGGCTTAAAAGGAGGAACTTTGTCTCCTTGTTTTCAGGACAGTTAGGTCATGAATCAGCATGGTTTGCAACAATACTGGAGACATCATAAAGCTTGAAGACATGGATTAGCAGCTGATTAAAGAAAATATTTAAGTCATAGATAAGGTTGTTGAAGCATGTTTTAGGAGTTTCACTCCTATTTGTATTAGGACTCTTAAAGACAGTTAGCTGTCAAGTTGTAATTAAGAAGTTTGTTTTATGAATAGATAGGTGTCAATGTTAGGAATTCGAATTCTCCTAAGGATGGATCATAGAATCCAAGGTTGTAAAAACTCTATATAAAGCATGAGAACCGAATTCCTTGGGGTTGGTAATTTCGTTAGCAAAAGAAAGTTGTGTTATTATAAGAAACTGTGGTTTTTCAAACTTAATACAGAGATCAGTTTGACTACTCAAGATTCACAAGGTGTTTATGTGTTTGATGTTCTTATGGCCTTTTTCAATTACTTATTTGTAGTGGTATGAGCTTGTGATACTTATAATTCATTGGGAAATTCTCTGAATTCCTTCACATGCTAGTAAACTGTGTTGATTCACTGTGTTACTGTTTTACTTATAAACCTACACTCCAAGTGCCTTGACTTCCATGTTTTGTTGAAGACTATCTTGACTCCATAACCCAATAGATGTTTGCTAATCTTTTATTCAACCAGTCAACCAGTTATACATTTTTGTCCATTTCTATACCTAGAGTTAGCCATCTAATTATTAATCAAAAATCCTAAACCTATTGAGAGAGCCCTCTCAGGTTGAGGAGGCTAAGCCTCAACCAAAAGATTTGTTTGAAAGAGTTACTTGGAGTCTACTTGATCAGCAGTCTATCAGGGTTAGATTTTGTGATAACAGGTTGAATGTAGATTGGGTCTTCCATATACTTCCTAATTCAGCTTCTCCTTCACCACCACTGGTGTTCTCCTCCAAGACTGGTGCTTCTTTTGTTGTATGCTCTCCTAAGCCATTTCTTTCCTTATTCAAGGGGACTTTTATCCTAGCAGGGTTAGGACTCAACTTTCCTTTTCCTTTGTCTGATACTGGAGGAGTAACTTGGGGAGCTATTTCCTCTTGTTTCTTTGGTTCTCTAGACCTCTTCTTTGAATATCTTAGGTTATATTTACGTTGTGGTTATTCCAACATGAACTCTGCAAATTGTTTTCAATAATAATCCATATCTTTCTTATCTACTGCTTCTCCATCATGACTGACCTCTTGGTGAACCATATTCTCCTATTCTTCTTTAGAGAAAGCAGAATATAAGTTTTCCTCCATCTCTTGTGTATCTGACCATTGCTTATCGAGATCATATTATACATATAGAGGATGAGGAATTTGATCAGATTGTTCCTTTCTTTCCATTGGTAGTATCTGTAATGGAGGCCTTCTATATTGTGGGTTATATCCCTGATTGTTTCTTTGAGCATTCAGTTTGTAGGGACTCTTGTTATGAATTTTGAGTTTTCCAAACTTATGTGACAAACTCCTAATGATTTTATCTTGCTCCTCCAACTTCGGGTCTCGTAATTCTCTAGTTTGATTAGAGGGGGAAGCTTCTTCTTTACCTCTTCTATTCTCGGTGGTTTCCTGATTTCCACTTAACTTCCCCGTGGAGGAAAAATTTGCTTCTACTTCCATAGCATTGACCTAGAGTTGATCTAAGGTAGGAGATTTCCATTCTCTTAAAATGAAACAAAAGTTGGATTCAAAGGGTCCCAAGTAAACTACCCGAGTAGTAGCTAGAGGAGGTTTTATCTCAATAGGCAAGTTGTTATACTGATTATTGAATCTCTCATTAAAATTTGAGATATTCTTCTTTGGCTTCTTCCTGACGACATTGAACTCTATGAGAAAGTACTCATGATCTCTCTTCTCACCACATTTTTGTGTGAAGGAGGTTTCTAGTTTGTACCAGGTAGTGATGGAAGCATCAAGAAGGGTTTTGAACCATTTTCTAGATTCTCCATCAAGGGATTGTACAAAAAGTTTCAGGACCACATCCAACTATTCTACATTTAGGTTCTCAAAAAAAGCACAGAAGACATGAATGTATCTCTGAAAAGAATTATCATCTTCCCCATTAAACCTAGGTAAAAGCTTCAAGTAGTCCTTTGACATAGAACTTAAGGGCTGAGGTAAGTCAAGAGGTGCATAGTTATTTAGAGAAAAAACTAGAAGAGACTTATGGAATGGTGGAGAAGGATTTGAATTTACTTGAGGGACTGAGGTCAAGACCATAGGGGTTGAAGGAGAAGGAGGGTGTGTTAGGGTTTTAGGAGAAAATCCTGAATTATGAGCAACAGTGGGCTGAGAACTGGAAGAGGAACTGGCAAAGGCTGGTGAGATGGTAGCATAGGCAGGGGGAGTTCTCTCTCTCCATAATTTTTTGAAAATTAATTTTTCAGGGTTAGGAACAAATGGGGCTTTCTGCTGTGAGGTGTCTGAGTGAGTATGAGGCCTTTTAAAAGACATGGTGATGGATTAAAATGAGGGGGGTGTGGAGTATCCACGGTGATGTGAATGAAATCAGAACAAACTTTGCTCACCTACATGAGGGGTGCTCAATTTGTCATATCCCAGGGGAAATATCCTTCAATACTTTCCACGACAATGGTGCCAGAACGATGTTGTGGCTAAATCTTGCACCATGTAGCATGAGACTAGAAAGCCTCCTAGAGACAACCTCTGGGTTGATTGTAGACCAGTGCCTATGAAATCTTAAATAGAGGAGTGCTTGTAAGGTTATATTTGAGGGGGTTGCATCACTCCAATTGTCACGTAAAAAGGTATGAGGGGATTGGTTAAATAAGCTTTCGAAGAGGAAGTTTAGGCCAACTCATGGATCCAAATGCTGGCGGGTATTTGGGCAATCTCAAAGAGAAATGACTTCTCCTTCTGGTGGCCAACACATGAAAATGAGATAGCTTAAACTGAAGTTGTATTGATGGTGGAGAGGAGGAAATGAGGGAGAGAAATAGATGCATAGGGCTGTAACAAACAAAATCCTTGGCGACAATGTTCCAGTAGAAAGGGAAATTCAATGGATAGGGCTATAAGTAAGACAGAATCCTAAACCATGGTTTTCCAATGAGATGATAGAAAGAGAGGAGAAAAGAAGGTTTCAGATCAAACATAACATGGATATCGTTCTATTCCAAAGAAGCTAAGATAAATCCATAGATTGAAGAGGAACCAATTATGTTCATTACACTATTTCAAAGAAATAAAAACACAGGTGAAATGGGATTCCTGAGAGGAACTTGCTTCACATTAATCATGCTTGGAATCAACCGGGAAACACCATTTATCCCAAAGGGCCCGATAACGAGTCCATACACTCAGCCATGATATCAATGAAGTCCCATAAAAACATATTGAACCAAAATGGAAACAAGGAGTTCAACCTCGCGGGTCTGAGAATTTGGAACCTGTCTATTATGTTTCATCCCCCTGTTTATAAGAAGAGGGGGAGATATTTGAATTACAATCAAAATATATAAGCCTGAGCCCCAGCTGCCAGGCTAGACTAGTTGTCTCAGCTCTATTAGGATCTCCTACCACCTACCTAAGATTACAACATGGATAGAATCCCTCACTTGGAGAAATACAGAAATAAATGCTTAGATAAAGAAAGTCGAGAGAGGATGAAGGAGGTGTCCCCTTGCTACTTCAATGGAGGCCTTGGGTGGAGTCATGTCCCTGCTATTGTCTTGCTTCTCTTTGTTCTTGAGGTGGTTTACTGCTACATCAATCGACTTCTGTCAACTCTCCTTTGACTACTTTCGGCACCGACTTATGGAGGCGTGTTATAGGCTGAGTCCTTCCATGAATGCGCTCATACCTTCATTAAACTCCCCAGTTGCAAACCAATTCGCCCATTAAAATCTTTGCGTAGTCCTTTCTGCACTACATTGTAGTGAACAGTGGACCGGTCCCAAGCCTTTTAACAGCAAAACAAACGGAACAAGCGGGCATTTTTAATTAACTCTTAGGCGTTATCCTTTATGCCATTTTATTATAGCCCCTTTGTTATTTCTTCATATGACCAGAGGCAGAGACCAAGGGCTTATCTTTAAAGCACTTAAGGCCTTGACTTGCTATGCAAGGGCCTTTTTCTTTATATCACATAAGTCCCTCATCGGCTGATTTCCCAGACCCGAAATCTTTGTAAATCATAGCTTATAATATATCGTGTCTAGAGCTTTTTTCTATTGTATCGAAATTGCCGATAAGCTTGAGACCCAGAGCTGTCGATCGTCGATAAGCTACTGATGTCATTACTAACATCATCACCGCCACATGTCACCCTATGAGTGGTTCCATGTGGCAAGTGGAAATAGCCCCATAGGACCCCTAAAAATGCCCAAAATGAGTGACACATGTCCACCTAACATGTCATCTTCCATACTGCCATGTCACTACTGATGTCAGCTGCCATGTTAGCTCAGTGGACCAATCAGAGGCTGCAACATGGCCCCCTGGAGGAGGGAGAAAGAGGCTCATCGAGCCCTATTTTTCCACGATTTCCTTTCTATTTTACAAATCGGCCCTCTCCGACAATTTTGGTCCATATCGCAATATCGACGATTTTTTATAAGTTCACACTTGTCACCTTGCCAATTGCCGATGCCATGTGGAGGAGAGAGAAGGGGAGGTCCGACACTTGGTTTGTGCAGCCATTTCCTTTGTAAATTAGAATCGATCCTTCCCAGCGGTACAACACTCTAATGCAATCACCCCTCGCAATGTCTTTGAAGTTTTTGATTACGAGACTAATGTGATGTGGGATGCGATATTATGCCATGTGGAGGAGAGAGAAGGGGGTGGCCTTCTCTTATTTTGTTAACCCTTTTCTTTGTAATGAATTTCCTGACCTTTGATAATATTAAATTGTATCGCAATTGGCCCCTCGATGATATTACATTGTATCGCAATCCCCCCCCAACGTAGTCTTCAAGACTTAAATCCAGTCGACACCGATAAACATGGTGCCCTGATCCGCTGACGCTGATATATGATGTCGACAATCGATGGATCACAATTTATAAGATGACTGATGATTTTTGCCTCCTGGCCTTGCCAATGCCGATATGCGATTTTTCCCTCAAACTTAGCCATTTTTTGGGTTTTCTAAGCTTTCTAGAGGGATATTTCAACATGCCCTAACTTCTGATCTAGGAACCTGTTTTTGGAATTCTATATACCACCAGAAGGCTCTTTTTGAGCACTCTGTTAGTGTCAGTATCTTCATCCCTCTGTCAGAGATCCAATCCTCTTGTTGCATTGCATATTAGGTGTTCCGCCTAGTCAGCTGCATTCCATTAGGAGCATGGATCATCTGACGGTAATGGCTTCTCCTACATTTTCCCTCATGTCCTTTACCTGCTAGACCATTTTTACTCATCAAGATCATTTGCAGTCACTTTTTGTCTTCAAAATTTGCAAAAGTCTTTCTAGGGTTTCACTGTCATTAGGTCTAGGGTTTCATCAAATAGGTTTTAAAAATGTCCAATAACAATCAGCAGGCACATGAGGACATTCCAGTACCAATAACTTCCATAATTAGGTGCTCAGAGATGTATTTTTCCTCAAAACTTTTTTTTGAGGAAAAACAAAGTATTTTAGGTTTTATTGTATAAATTGATGTAATTTCATTTCTTTCATATGCAAATCACTTCAGCGGCAACCCTGGTCACTTTCCTAAGCCTCAGTAGCTCCAATCCCCTGCAAAGCAGACAGAAAACAAGTCATTCAATTCATTAAAAAAACTCAAAAAGTGAAAAGCTCAAAAAAAAAGAGTTAAAAAGTAAAGTCATATTCTAAACATCGTAAAAGTGGGTTTTTATGAATCAAAAATTTAAAATCTCCTTATATAAAAATTATTTTTTCAATACAAAAGCTCATTTTCATCCAAGAAGAAGAATTGAAGCAAAGTGAAGGCCGTGTTTGGGAAAAGGGAGAGAGTTTTGAGAAAGACTGTCCAAATTCAGAGGCGCGGCGCATTGGGTGAGAGACGCGATGCATAGGGCCGTGATTTGCAGTGCAAACTTGTTATGGCGTGGTACACACAACGGGCGCGACGCGTTAGGTTTGAGGCGTGGCACAAAGAGCTGCCAAGCCCGATTTCTTCAATAACTCCCTCAAGTCACCCAAAACGCTCAAATCTTTCATTGTGCAAGTAATTCACGATCTCCTCATTGCTAGTGAAGGAGTTTTTCTTCAAGATTTATGGTGGTTATGTGAAGAAAATCAAACCCTACTTTCTTACCATTTCTCAAGAAAACATTGCTTAGGGTTTGCACTTATAATTTGACTGCCAAGTTTATTCTGCCCTTCCCTTACTTTTTCACTCCTTCATTTATTCTCCCAGCGTATTCCCCCATTCCCTAACTCCCATATTTTCAAAAAATCATCTACCACTATTCCCAATTCCCATTTCCCAAATCCTAACTACAAATCCCCAAACCCTAATTGATGTCCCTAAAACTTACATACTACTCCCTAATCCCTTATTTCCTTAACAACACCCTGTCCTAACAGTTCCAAAATCTCTCATACTCTATCCCTCCACAGTCCCTCATATACTTTTCCCTTGGTGGAAGAAAATTAAAAATACCATAAATCTCCTACTACTCATCAAGAAAACACACCCACTAGCAGAGATGGAGTCTGATCCTTCATATGATCATGAAGAGGAGACACACAATGACTCTCCTATAGAGGTACATGCACCAAGGAGGCCTCATAAGGGTGGCAAACACATACGAGAGGAACCTACTACCCTTGCTGAGCTACAGGCCTGCCCTTTCGCCATCACAAGCTTCCAACATCAATCCTGCTATGAGTTCTATGAGATGGTTGCTAGAGTCTAGTTTCACCATGAGTTGGCCCGTTTGTTTGTCCTTCATTTACATGATGGTCAAGCCACTCTAGCTGGTGTAACATTCACTTTAACACCAAAATCTATTTCTCTAGCAACCAATATTCCTAATATTGAAGAGTAATGGAACAAGAGGCAGCAAATTGACAGGAAACATTATGAACCATACATCAAGCCCGACTATTTGAGACAGCTCAGCAAATTTTTTCCTCTTCGGTACCTCAAAGATTCATATGCTCCTTTAATGAAACTAATAATGAAGTATTTCAGCTGTGAGGGCTGGTTTTCTCGTTTATATGCCTATCATATCAGGTTGCTGATGCATTTTACTAGGGTGAGGATGATGAATCTCCCCTACTTCATGTGCCGAAATATTGAGAAGATGACCACCCTCATACAACAAAAGACTCCTCAGCAGCAGTTCAACAGTATTTACCATTTTTCTCTCATTAAGATTGTGGTCATCCATCAGCTTGGTCTGCAGGGCATCACTTGGGAGGATTTTATTTCTCATGAGTTATTCACAGCTCCTCAGGGACCTCCAGAGGCTTTGCATGAGACAGGTGAGCCTTCATATCAACATGAGGGTCATGAGACACAGATTGCTAGAATGCCAGTGTTTGTCACATATCAGAAGGGCACTAGACGGTTGTTTGCAACAGCCAAGCGAGTATTATCTCCACCCGGGGCGGAAGGGGTCTCACTTCCTTCATCAACACAGTAGGTTCAAAACAAAGGCAAGGAGCCATTACAGGATGAGGGGCCTTCAAGTGAGCAGGAGACTGATTTCATTCTCATTAAGGACGATGATACTGATTTGGGCCCACAAAGCTCAAAACTCAAAGAGGTCATCCAGGAGCAACATGCGAACATCCATGCCTTGTCCCTCAACTTGGAAAGGGCTAAGTGGATAATAAAGTACCTAGAGAAAAGAAATAAGCAGCTTGAGGATTAGCAAGCGATTATGGAGTTGCAAAACATTCGAGAAAACCGCCAAGCTTAGAAAAGGAGGAAGGTGAAGTTCACATCGCTTGAGCAAGAGATCAATGTCGATCAGGAATCTTGGCTTGAAAGAGCTAATATCCACTTAGAGAGGTTGATAGAGAAGGCCAACAAGGAAAAGACATTGTTGAGGCATATGGCTTATCATTACATGGTGAGAAGCAAAGTCTGTAAGGCAAGAATCAGGAGCTTAAAGGAAAAATTGAAGAGGGCATCAAGGAGGCGAAAGGAGCATGATAGACTTCAGATATTGGCTGAGGCTTCCAGATAATCAGGCTCCACACCCAACATCCAGTTCGCACAGACTTTCCACAACCATGTGCAGTCATCCGTCGACCTGTTCCGAGCCAAAATTCCAAAAATTCCAAGTATTTATCCAAATTTACTAGAAACCTTGTCTCATTTTCGAACCAGTTATTCTATTGCTTGGAATTAATAAGAAATTTAGTAAAATAATTGCACAGTGACCCAAGACTCTCTGTATTGGAACCTAATTGCCCTAATTGACTAAAAAACCTTTTTTCTCCATTCTTAAATCCTCAAGAACTAAGAATGTCTGCCCCTATCACCATGGATGTCAGGCCAATTACTACTCCTCACTTGGACCTGGACCACCTTCCCCTTGCTGATAAAGACTTCCAAATCAAGGACACCTCTGTCCTTGAATCCCCTATCAAATTGTACTATCGATACAGGGATCAATACCTAAACCAAGCTGATAAAATAGGTCTTTGGGAGTCTAATCTGCCCAAGTATCAATTCCCTGAGGTGCACATTTTTCCTGAAATCATCCATTATTGCCATGCAAACTATATTCCCAATCAAAGTGAAGTGATTTCCTCTAACCACACCATACTTTTCACCATCACTACTGAGTCAATCAATGAAATGTTGCAGCTACAACAAGGAAAAAATCTAACCCCTATTTCCATTGGATACCTACTAGACCAATTTCCCAAGCTTACCATTGCCAAGACTGTTCAAATGCTTCAGACCTTCATCATGGAGGAAAATCACGTCCCAACAGAACCTGCTCCATATGTGGTTGCCATGTTTTCCCCATTTCGTCAGGATATAGTAGTAATGATCTCTTGTGTTTTAGGCTATACCACCAGTGAATACATAGATGAAATAATCTTAGCCTTCATATCCATCTTTACTCCAGGACAGCCCCCTGCTGTCATATATGATTATGCCAAGTACATAGCTAATAGGATGCATGAACAATTTTTAAGAATGAGTAGTGAAAGAGTGTTTAAGTATTCTTCAGTTTTGTACCACCTTTTCTTATACTATCAAGCTAACAGGTTCCCATTCACTCTCCAAAATCTTGACACTAAAGGTCATCCTAGGTCAGTAATTTTTTGGACTCCTTTGATACATAAGTGTGATTCCTCATATCCATACACATATTTCATTGATTTTTTTGTACATCCAGTAGTGACCATGCTGCTAGGAAGTCCTCCTCCAAGAATCGGTTCAGACATCAGGAGGATCCTGCAGCTGTCAAAACAACACAAAGTGGGAAATTGATACTTGTACCAAAATCACATAGAAATCAGGAACTATGGCTGTGATTTGGCCCCATATAAACCGCCCAGATGCCTCCCAATGAGGTTATTTCCTATGGAGTACTATAGGCAGATAATCAATTCAAATGAGGTACATTTTGTTAAAGCCAAAAAGATGGCCCAACTTAGAATCAAATATCAACTAGGCCCCTTTGTATGAAATAGCAAAGACGTTGGAAGAGAAGCAAAAGAAATCCTTCAGAGACTCAAACTAAAACAAAGCTTCATATGGAGATATGACCCCTTTTATTTCATATGCAACAGAAGACAGAAAAACAATATGGCTCCCTATATCCACCACCAAATCCCTGAAATAGAGAAATATGCAAATCAGTTGGAATGGGTGGAGAATACTCTAGTGGACAAAGATAGCACTGAAGTTGTTGTTGAAAATGTAGTAATTGATCTAGAGAAGAGGCTTGATGAAGGTTCTTTCCTGCAGGAGCTAAGAGAATCACAAGCAAAAGGAGAATCTCAAGCACAACGAGAATCACAGGCACACAGAGAACAACACACGGAAGAAGAATCCCAGGTATAAGAAGAACCATAACAACCAGACTTATCAGAAGAACTTACTCAAATAAGAACACAACAACCCAATATGAGTACTCCCCCTAACTTGCAAACTCCTCTAAATGAGGAAAGAAGCCTCAAAAGGAATAGGGAGGAGTCCACTCCTTTAGGCAGAGAAACTTCACAAACATATTTCAAAAGGCAAAGGTTAAATCCTTTCTTTCAGCAAGAATTCATAAAAGAAACAATTGTAGCCACAATCACAGAAAGAGAAGGAAGCAGGCATGCTACTCCCTTTGGAGGCACACAAGAGCCTTCCACATCACATACTTAGATTTTGGAAAGACAACAAAGTGTGGAAATGTCCTCATTTAGGATGCCAGCTGACCAAGACCAAGATATCATAGAAAAGTACAAGGAAATAAAGGCCAGGGATGAGAGGGTAAAGGCCCAGACTTATGCACAGTACGTCAAAATGGCTCCTACCAACCATACAATGCTTATGTTAGCCTTTGATGTGAAGGAAGGAAAAATACGGATGACTTTCATGAAGCCCACCACTCAGCAGCCCAAAATAGCAGCAGACTACAAAAAGATAGATTTTGAAGTGCTGGAAAAGGAAATCCATCCTATTGACTAGATTGAATTGCACAAACAAACAACGGATATGGTATATTCCACTTTGACAAGCAAAGCCATTGCATCCCACCAATTGCAGAACTCCGTGAATAATATATCATCTCAGCTCCAATTGGAGAAGGCCTCTTCATAGGCAAAAGACACTAGAATCAAGTCCTTGGAGTACTTAATCATTGAGTTGGGACATGACACCAAAGATGTGAAGGCCACTGGAAAACTATTCAAGAAGAAGAATGATGACATAGCTGCTCTAAAGAAGTAACTGAAAATTCCACCATTGCATCATCCAAAAATAGCAAAAGTCCTAGAAACACAAAAAGGATAAGAAGATCTTATGGACTTGGTCCTTAAGCTAAATGACCAATTGAAAGAAATAGAGAAAGAATTGGACACATTCATTTAGTCCAAACATAGTGAATTAGCCACTACCTCCACAGCTGCCATTCCCACAGTAACAACTGTAGTCCCTTCAGCATTGGCAACCTCTTTAGCACCAACAGCTCGACCTGATACAGCACTGTCAGTCACAACTGAGTCCACAGCTACAGGTACCTCAACAGAAAAGACAGCAGAGTTAGTGAAAGCCATGGAGGAAATGTCCATCCAGGAAACAAAGTGAAAAAAGCATAAGGAGAAAATGGAAAGCTTAGAAACTCACTGTATGATTACCCAAAAATAATAGAAAGAAGAAGCACAAAAAGCCGTAAGGATGGGCAAGAAGATTAAGGTCCTAGAGAAGGATATAACATTACAAAAGACACTAGGAAAAAATAAGGAGATGCTCTGGGCCAATATCATTAACTCCGTCAATGATATTTGGCCATCAATTCAAGTAATATTCAAGCAAATGGAATTGGTGAAAGTGGCCACCGAAGTAATACAAAAGGTAAAGGAAGGCCTAGGAGACTAGCCTAAGGATGCTAATCAACTCATCAAATACTTGAATAGCAAGAACATGCATGAATTAAATGAGCTTGGTGTGGAGGAAAGAACTGAAGCCATCATACAAATCAAAAAAGTTCTTTCTAAAGGAAACATTATGCTTAGCCTAGAGGAAAAATGCCTTAACGTGCAGGTGGGAATTGACAGATTCATGACAAAGATTCAAATTTTGAGGGATAAAGGCCTTCCTAGTCCCATGGTAATCGATGACAAACTTATGACCTAATTGGACTATGTTGACAGATTAAAGAAATTGTCCAAGGAACAGGCAAGCACTTCAGGAGTCAAAGCATTGTCAATAGGGAACTTGTTATATGATACTTTAGAAAATCTATTATTCCTGGAACATGAAGTGAAACATCTATTTTTCACCAAGCCAAATTTTTCCAAATACACTGAGGCAGACGAGATACATAGAAGGATTCTCAAGGTAAAGTTACCTGAAGATGAATGGTTGGAAAAAAATGACAGATTTACTAAAGTTACCACAGTAAATCTAAATGGCAGCCAAATGAAACAGGTAAACAGGGTCAAAGAGTAATAGGTTAAAGAGTATCAATAAAAGATTAAAGAAAAAGGTGATTCCAGCATACAAATATCAGCCAGCTTAAAGAGCTCAAATTCGAACTGCAAACAGTCAGCACTTTCACAATAAAAGGGACAACATGATGCAGTTTTCCATCTGTCTCTATCTTCGTGCTTGAAGATATTTTGATTTCCTAGTTTAATTATCATATTGTTTAAAGATATTTTGTAAATATTTTTGTATAAATACTTCACCTTTCGAATTATTGCGTGTGGATTCACAAAAATTTCTATAGACATTCTCCTCTTAAGTTAAAGTGTTATTGTATCAAGATTGGATTGGCTTGCTGGATCAAGGAATAAATAAAAGACATTTCACAAGATTCTTGTGTAAAGCATAAATCAAATAAGTATTTTCTATCATGTGTATTATTGTTTTTCTTTATGTTTATTAATAATCATATGTGTTTCTATGAAATCTGAATGGTAAACTAGGAAAGATATTTCAGAACTACCTTTAATGCTCTCTGTCTTGACTGTTTACATTCTTAATGTTTTTTGCTAAACTATCTTAGTTAGGGAATTCTTAACTACTCCTTTACTTCCGTAGTTTCCCCCTAGATCTATAGTAAAGGATTCTTAGTTACCCTTTGCTCATGATCACCTCTTTCTCTTCATCTTGATCCTGGACTAAGGATTCTTCATTGCCCTTTCACCCTAGTTAGGACTACCTCATCCATTGAACCCGAGATTTGTTTTTTGCTTTGCTAGCCTACCTTGTGAACACTGCCTTTAGTGATCTGATCTATTTAAGCCATCCTTTGATTGACTCCATGGCCCAATGGCTTGAAGGCCTTGCTCTGTCCATCTGTTTCCAAAATTCCACCACCCAACCAAAATCAACACCTTATGAGCATTAAGAACTAGCCTAAAATACCACCCAAAACAAAGTTAAATTATAAAGAGAGAACCCTCTCTGGACATAAGTTGGCTAGAACCTGAGTCTAAAAGATTAGGTTTGTGGTTACCTCAGATTATTCCTTCTTTTGATAACTTCTAGGGAAGACTTCTCAGTGATAACGCTAACTAGGGTGAAAGGTCAATGAAGAATCCTTAGACTGGGATCAAGATGAAGAGAAGGATGTGATCATGAGCAAAGGGCAACTAAGAATCATTTACTATAGGCCGAGGGGGAAACTACGGAAGTAAGGGAGCATTTAAGAATTCCCTAACTAAGATAGTTTAGCAGAAAACATTAAGAATGTAAACAGTCAAGACAAAGAGCATTAAAGCCAGTTCTGAAATATCATTCCTAGTTTACCATTCAGATTTCATAGAAACACATATGATTATTAATAAAATAAAGAAAACAATAATACACATGAGAGAAAATACTTATTTGATTTCCGCTTTACACAAGAATCTTGTGAAATGTCTTTACTTTATTCCTTGATCTAGCAAGCCAATCCAGTCTTGATACAATAGCATTTTAACTTGAGAGGAAAATGTATATAGAAATGTCTTTGAATTTGTTGGACACCTACTCCTCAATGGGTTAGTGTGGAAGCTGAATGGACAAAAGGATTCCAAGAGGCCTTGGGATGTGAAACCCAACGGTCAAAACATGTACTATAAATGTAAATCATTTGTTAAAAAGTTGTACTATCATGTTTTATCTTTCCTATTTGTGGTTGCCCATGTGTATTTAACATGGTATCAGAGTGGGCGATTACTGGTCCTGCTCCAATTTGAGCAACTTGTTTTGTGGTCTCCATATACATGTCAGTTCTGCCTTTCTCCTAATCAGAGTTGATCAGAATTGCCACCTTATTGAGCATTTTATTCCTCATTCTGCACCATATTCTTTCCTACACTCTGTGCGCTCTCTATAACCGTTGTCTGCCATTAGCTCCCACCTCTATCTATCAGGTTTGCTACTTACATGCACAAAGCCATTTCATCTAATTATGTCTCTGCAATTATGAATCTGCTCAGTCTTAATAATCTGCTCTCTGTCTACCATGATTGATTCTGCGCCATTCTGCGTTCTGTCTACCATAATTATTTTTGCGCCATTTTTGCCATGCTTTAGCTCTGAAAACATTTTGAATTGTTGTAACACATTATCCTTCTAACGCTAATGTTTCTCTCCTGACTTGGTAGTATCATTGATTCCAATACCTAACGTTCCTTGGCATGCACCCAATCTCTTAACAACATTATTTTCCCTGCGTTCAATCTTCCTGGAATTCTTCCATCCTCCGAAGCTGGCAAGTTTTTTGTTAAATCAATATTGACAGAGCAGGAACCAAATAGCTACCATTATTTTAGTTCAACGAATTGAATCTACCTTGGATTCTTCGAAATGCCAAACAAAGGCACTCCTCACCAGCAGTCAAATCACTGGAACATTCTGTTACTCACAATCAGAAATTTTAATGGCATCCATTTTAATTAAGCGTCACAGTTTTCTCTTTATCTCCCTGTAAAATTTGTTTCATTGGTGTTACTCACTATTTGTGCTCTAAACAATTTCAAACAATCAACAACTAATTTGGTGCGTGAAATATGTAACTTGATGTTATCATCTGCGCATTGGTACATTCTGGAATAGAATGAAATGAATGATAGGCAGTAGAAAGGTGTGATTCGATTCATAGTATGTTATTCGATTTATGGTGTATATGAATGGTGTGATTCAGTTCATAGTGTAAATATTTGATTCATAGTATATGATTCACTGTGCATTGAAGTCCATGTTCATGGGTTGATATAAAAGGTCTCCATGCATTGATTAATTATTGGAATGAAGCGTTGAACTTCCGTGGATCCTAAATAGTTTTAGAAGCTGTTAAAATTGCGTTGAAGGTTATGTAATGTTTTCTTTGAAGCTTTTTCCATTGACATATGTCATGAACCATTGTTGAAATGGTCGTTCTAGATAGGATGGCTCCACATCGAGAGGAAATCAGGCTATGTAGGAAGATGAGCGGTTGTCCATGAAAGAAAATAAGTTTTTGGTGCATATGCGTTGAATCTCCTTTAGGCATCATTGTTGTCTGCAAACTTGGGATCTGGTAAAAAAAAAAAAAAGGTTAACATCTTTACCATCTAGAACTGGAATGATACAAAAGGTTCCAAAGAAGCAGTCATAGGTCATCGATTTTTCAAAGACTTGGGAAGGGAGCCTGGAACTCTCCTCATAGGTCTTGAGAGTATCCGGTCGATCGCTGCACTTCAAGGTTTTTGTTTTTTTCCTCTCCGACGTCGGCATTTATTGAATTGTCCTATTCACGTGGAAATATGTTGTGCAAAGGCAATGTACCAGATCGTACAACTATCTTTGTACCAAATTCGTGTTCGCAGATAAATGTTCTATCTAAAACAAATTTGAAGCCCAGACCTACACAGGGTGTGAGCTCGAGAGACTGCCCATATATAGCTTTTCTATCAAGTGTAGATGATAATCGAATCAATCCACCCATAGGAAGAGCCCTGGGCTTGCTTCTCTATTTCTACTTGTTTTTCTTCTAGTTGAATTTCTAATAGATATTTTGGTTATCAAGGTGTGCTGAGTCGATTTTCGATTTTGTCGATTTATGCATGGAGATTTAAAGCTTTAACTGAACCTATGGATTGTGTTGAGCCTCAACCTTGCACCTTCCTACACACCCTCTTAACCCTCATTCTCCACTCACTTCACTCATCCAGTGGTTAAATAATTACATTATAGTCTAAAAAGGACTATTTATATGGTTTTCTTACTATACTGATGTTTGTTGATTGGTTTAGTCTTTTATTCATGCAGCTGTGGAAACTTGTCAGTTTCCGCAGCCAGCGCAGGATTCCTGCAGCTATGTTGTTAAAAGCTGTGCTCCAGGTGTCCTCTGAAGGAACGGGCTACATGGGCAAGCTCCATATGGCATGTACATGGATCGTTTCCCTTCGAACCAGCCAAATCATCCATTAGAGGCCGCGGTCAACCAAAGTCAAAGACGTGGCCAACCAAAGAGTTCAGCGGTGGCACATCACTATTTTGGGCACGTGAATGATACGTGGCCTAGTTCCCAGCTCACGGAGGCTCCAGCGCACCTGGAGATCATTCTTGAACAGTGAATCTAACAACCAACCACTCCGAAGATTTAAGAAGCATAACGACAGTTACACTAGATCTCGGCTGAAGAGATCTATGTGTCTATGGCACGCAGTTAATAGCATAGTAGTTGATTAGTTAACTGTAGTATTTTTACATTATAAATAACGCGTTGTTGAATGCTGTAAAGAGACTATTGATGCATAGAAATTCTGAACTGTTTATGTAATTTCCGCACGCTGCTGGTTATCTTATCACCCCACTGTTTTATATGTTGTTGATTTAAATACATGAGAAGACCTTTCTGAAGATATCTGTGTGATTATTTGATTGGCTGAAGTGGCAGAGGGGCCCTGCACGCTGAAGCCTTGTAAAGTGTTTGTTTAGTTTCATTATGCTTTTGTTTTATCATTAGTTGTAAATTAAATGTTTTATGTTTCTGCTGTTCATATCTTTACTTTTGTTTTCTTAGAGCTGTAAACTGATCAGTGCTTTTTGCAGGTTCTCTTAGGCAGCCCGGGCAATCTTTCATTTTTTTAATAACTTTTGGCATATGAGATCATCTTTTCCTTCCTGCTAACTTTTATTTTCTGCAGTTTACATTTAGCATTGTCCTTTTCAAGTTGTTATTTGTTTATTTCTTTTTCTGCTAGTTAGATGTCATACTGCTTAACAATTTATGATTTCTTTCTGTGGTCAAATGGCTATATCAGCAGGAGATTAGAAGATTACTAACTGTAGTGTGATTTAGCTGTCATATTACTTACTCATAGTTGCTTTCCATAAAGTAGATTGAGCTGAATGGTAAAGAACTAGAAGAGTCTAAGTAGTGTGATTAATTTCTTTTCTGTAATTTACATTTAGTTATCATATTGCTTGTTATGTTCATGATTACTTCCCCAAGGTAGATTGAGCTGAGGGGTAAAGGATTTGACGAATTCAAGTAGTGTGATTAGTTTCCTTATGCAATTTACTTTCTTGAACAGTTAAATATCATATTGCTTAACTTGTTTATGATAACTTCCCATCAGGTAGATTGAGCCAAAGGGAAAAGGATCTAAAAAGTTCAAGTAGTGTGAATTAGCTGCTTTACTTTATGTTTGAGTTGTTTTTCAAGTTTTTGCTTTCTTTTCATTTTTAGCAGCAAGGATACTGGGCCATTGCCATTAGTTCGCTTTTTGATGCATTTTTTTTTCTCTTGAGAATTGATTTCATTTCAGTTACTGTAAAGCTTTCTTTTTAGCATTTTTCAAGTTTAGAAATCATCACCATTTACATTTCACACACTTCACACTTCACTTTCATCACCACACATTAAGAAAAGAATAAAATCCAAAAACAAACTAAAAAGCTTAAAACGACAAAAGCCTAAGGAAATGGTTATCTAAGTACATATAGTACACTTCGTCAGTTTACGAACCTCGGGTTGACATTTTAAATAGCAATTTAGATCACATTAAATTGACCAAAACATTTTGGCGTCGTTGCCGGGGAAGTGAAATTAGGTAGCCAATTTCTAAAAAAAATAATATAAAAACAAGAAAATTTCAAGGAAGGAAAATTGATAACCTCTCAAAGTATGCTCTCCTCTTGCGCCTAGTGTGATCTGGAGGATCAGAAAAGAGAAAGTTATTGATTTAATAGTTTCTTGAGTATGCTCTCTTCTTGCACCTAGAGTGACCTAGAAGATCAGAAAGAGAATTATTAACCCGACTTGAAGAAAAATAAAAAATGACATGCATAGAGCAAGAGATTCTAGGGGAAGGTTTTTAGCTAGAGCCAAGAGTTCAATTTTTACAACTCCATCTACTTCAAGGAATAGGCAAGAGACACCTCCATCATCTCCAACTCACACTCCTAGCCCTAGGATTCCTGGAATTCAAGAGGCAGTAGTTGAATCTCCCACACCATCTATTGAATCCGAATTAGGGAGAGATCCTTTCCTTCCTTCTACAGGGAGAAAGATTGTAATTGAAGAAGTAGAATCACCTGAGGAAGAGGGAGAAATTCCTCCTCATTCACCCTTGGTAGAGGAACCAGAGAACTCTGAAGTCTCTGAGGAAACTACCATGGCAGAAGAAGGAGCAACCGGACTTGGTAGAGGTAGAGGTAGAGGTGGAGGAGGAAATAATGGAGGAGGTAGAGGTAACATTGGAGGAAATAGGGATGGAGACAACTCATTCGGATTTCCTATAGTTGATGATGACTCCCGAGCCACAATGAAAATCATCTCGCCATCTGTCCTCCCAAACTTCCATGGATTAAGAAATGAGGACCCTGAAACATTTCTATTTGAGTTTGAGGTCGTGTGTCGAACTTATGATTATCTGGAAGACGCTCAAAAACTCAAACTGTTTCCTTCAACATTGAAAGGGGCAGCCTTGAAATGGTTCATGGGATTGCTCACTCAGTCCATTAGTACTTGGAATGATATGAAACAAACATTTTTGGATAGGTACCTGGACTATTGTATGCCCACCAATCACAAGGATGAGGTATTCAAGATGGTGCAAAAGGAAGATGAAAATTTGGAGGATTTACTTGAAAGATTTCAATATAACCTGAAAAGAGAAACAATGAGTAACTTAGATGATGAAACCTTGAAAGCCCTTCTATTAAAAGCCATTAGAGATGAATGGATAGATATTTTGAACATGATGGGAAAAGGAGACATATCTCAACTTCCACTTCATGATATAGCAGAGCTATGTGTTCATCTCTCACGGGGAAAATCTAAAACTCAAAAAGGGCCTAGAGATCCTTCTCTCCTCAAAGCAAACAAATCTGCAACAGGATCGGTAAGTAGGGCTGAAATTGGCAACATACTTGATGAATTCAAAACTGATATCTTAGGAAGTCTTAGTGAGCAACTAGACACTCTTAAGATTCATAATAAACAGCAAGCAGAAGCTGAAGCTTTAGCTATCTTTTGCCCGAAATGTAGAAAGAAACATGCTCTAAGGGAATGTCCCTTGGATGCAAAGGTTGTAAAAACATGTGTAATCTGTTCAGAGAATCATGAAACCAAGGATTGTCCTTCAATCCCTGGCCTCAAAGCTGTCTTTCAAGAAGATCCAAGTACCAATGAGTCTCTCTGTTTTGTTGCAAGGAGACCTTGGCAGGGGCAACAAAATCAAGGGTTTAACAACTCTATGAATTTTCAACCCCCACCAAATTGGAATCCTTGGCAAAAACCTTGGTCCCAAACTCAAAATCCTTTTCAATCATGGATACAAGGTTTGAAAAATCCTTATGGGAAATTTTCTCAATTCTATCAATATCCTCCATCTTTTCAAAACCAACAAGCTCCACAACTTCCAAATCAAAACCCCAACTATCATTGCCATTTAATCAACAACAACCCTCTCAACAGAATTCAAATTCTCAACTCTTGCTTCAACAAAAGTCAAATCAACTTCCTTCTCAGCCATTGCCAAACCCCAATAATAAAAACCCTCAAAATGCTTTCATGATGGAAGGTCTACAATTCAATTTCCTGCCTATATGATTGTTCCTCTCAATGATGTACAACTCAGATCAGGTAGAGTTCTGGATAAACCTTCTATAGATGTTCAAAAGCAAAGAATTTCTGAGGAAGATTCTCTTGAAACCAATAAGGGTTCTGATGCGTCTCTTCAAGACCCAAGCACTCAAAAAGGAAAAGAAAAAGAGCTAACCCCCACAACTCCTATAGTTGAGCAACCTGCATCTTCATCCACACCTCCTTTTCCTGAAAGATTATAAATTGACAAAGGGGTGGAAAAACAAATCTTGTTGCCTGTCTATGATTTTCTAGATAAATTGAAGAATGTCTGTATCAAGATTCCCTTGTTACAAGCCATTAAAGAAATTCTTATTCTAGCAAAAACAATAGAGGAGTTAAGTCTTAAAAGACCAGGAAGGAAACCAAGAGATACAAGAAAAATCCACCTGGTAGGAAAAATTGCAGATATCATGATGGGAAAAGTTACTATGCAGAAGTATGTAGATCCTGGTAGCCCAATTGTCAAAAAAACTATCAATGGGGTAGAAATTCCAAATACTTTGATTGATTTAGGGGCTGCTATCAATATCATGAGTAGACAAACTATGGAACAGTTAAAACTTCCTAACCTTCTCTTTACACCTACTTTATCGCAACTTGTAGATCGCTCAATTATTAAACCAGATGGTGTATTAGAAGACATTTCAATCTCCTTAGACTCTTGGGAATATCCAGTAGATTTCATGATTTTAACTCCCAAGAGTAATTTAGGTGGACATCCTCTCATCTTAGGAAGACCTTGGCTAGCCACAGCTGATGCTTTTATTAGTTGTAGGTCTAGGGATATGTATATTTCTTATGGTAATTCGACAAA
>APFE031668304.1:100503-143384 GCA_000404065.3 Pinus taeda
CCACCGAGTTAAATTATACTGTGACTGAGAAAGAGTTCTTAGTTGTTGTTCATGCAATCAACAAGTTTAGACATTATATAACAGGCTACGAAACTTTTGTCCATACCGATCATTCTGCCATTAGATATCTCTTGAACAAACCTGTTACCAATGGAAGAGTTACAAGATGGCTTTTACTTTTACAGGAATTCAATATTACTGTGTTGGATAGACCAGGGAAACAAAATACAGTAGCTGATTTCTTGTCTAGAATCCAAAATACTAACGAAGATTCTCCTGTAGAGGATAAGTTTCCAAATGAATATTTGTTTGCAGTAACTACTAAGGCTCCTTGGTATGCAGATATTGTTAACTATTTGGTTACAGGGAAGCTACCTCCACACTTATTTCCTAATGAAAAAAGGAAAATTATTCAGGAGAGTTCAAATTATTCATGGATCTCTAATGAATTGTTTAAAACAGGGCTAGATTGTGTGATCAGGAGATGTGTTCGAGAAGATGAAATGCCTGACATCCTCAAGGCATGTCATGATGAACCTTGCGGTGGACACTTTTCTGACAAGAGGACGGCCTATAAAATCCTTTCTTCAGGATATTATTGGCCTTCTCTCTTCAAAGATGCAAAACAATATGTCAGAAGGTGTGACAGCTGTCAGAGAGTTGGGAGACCGACTCTTTCAAATGAAATGCCATTACAACCACGGGTACTCATCGAACCCTTTGAAAAATGTGCTTTAGATTTCATTGGACCAATTAATCCACCATCTAGACAAAATAAATATATATTGGTTTGCACTGATTATGTCACTAAATGGGTAGAAGCCAAGGCATTGCCTTCTGCCACTGAAAATTCAGTTGTTCAATTTCTTTTTGAGGATATTTTTACTCGTTTTGGTGTCCCAAGAGAAATTGTGACAGATCATGGAAGTCAATTTACATCTAACTTGATGGAGAAGCTAATGGAAGAATATAAAATCAAGCATAGAAGATCTACTCCTTACCATCCTCAAGCAAATGGTTAAGTGGAATCTACAAACAAAGTTCTTGAGAGCATCATCACCAAAATTGTTCATCTCCATAGAAGAGATTGGAAAGAAAGGCTTCCTGAAGCCTTATGGGCCTACAGAACTACATGGAGGAACACAACAGGACATTCTCCCTATGAACTTGTTTATGGGAAAGAAGTACTGCTCCCCATTGAGTTTCAAGTTAAGACCTTCAAGATGGCACTTCAGTTGGGGATGAATCCATCATAAGCCCAAAAGCACAGAATGGAACAGCTGAATGAGCTAGATGAGATCAGACAAGATGCAATCCTAAGAACTGATCTAGTTCAACATCAAAGAGCTAAGTGGCATGATAGATATATTAAAGAGAGAAAGTTTCAAGAAGGAGATTGGGCCTTACTGTTTGATTCCAAGTTTAAAGACTTCAAAGGAAAGTTTCAGACTCATTGACTTGGGCCATATGAGATTGATAAAGTCTTTGACAATGGAGCGGTAAGAATCAAGACCATTGATGAATCTCAGACTCCTCTTATTGTGAATCGCCACCGATTTAAAGTTTATCATAAGCCACTTTCCAGAGAAGAGTTTGTCAAAATCTCCCAAGAGAATTCTGCAATAAGGCTGGTGGAGAAGAATCCTTCTCCCCCATCAGCCTAATCCTTGTTTCTTGTGGTTTCTAAAAAAAAGAAAAAAAAGAAAAAAAAAAAGAGAAAAAAAAAAAATAAATAAATAAATGTATAAGCCTGAAAACCAATCATGGATTGGCAGCCTTATACAGAAAATATGGAGTGAAAATCAGGGGCACCTGACACTCTATATTTTCCAAAAAAAAGAAACTCTCCTCTCATGTTCTTTCCATCTTCATTCCATCTCACTCACTCATTCCATTTCATTCCACTTCCATTTCATTTTCATCATAATTCTCACTCCATTCTCACTCCATTTTCATTCCATTCCATTTCATCAATAAACGTCCCCTTTCAGGACTATTTTCATTCAGCTATTTTCCTCTAAACTATCTTTGTGCAGACCAGGGGGTGTTGTTTCAGTTTCCGCAGCTAGCCACCGTTTCCGCAGCTGGAACCTGTTTCCGCAGCTAGAAATGATTTCCGCAGCCAGCATCACTCTGTTTTCGAAATAAAATCAACTGTTAGTGCCGAAAGCATGCAATGCAGGTGTACGTGAGCTAAGGACATGGGGCATCTTGAAAATATCAAAAAGGAGCAACTGGTTAGAAATCTTAAGCAAAGAATGACACGTGTCCAAAGGTATGATCAAAACTCTCTATCAAACAACACTTCAAGTCATCATTATGTATAGTTATTAACCCATGACCGTTTCTTCTATGTGCAATGATTTAATTATTCACCCACTACCATTCCTATCCCGCAATACCATTCCATACACCTCGCATTCATTCTTCCTAACGGTCTTATGATTACCCCGAGTTCAAACTCAAAAATGACTATACTTCTATTTATGACTCGTACTCCTAAGACGTGACCTATTGTATTACGGCTCTTACAAGCCATAACTTCCGCAGCCATCTAATTGAGACGTGTAAATCTCACATACAGTCACCTAACTCGGGAGAATCAAGTCGTTACTCCACTTATATCATAATCCTCGCATATACTCATGCTCATTTTATGAACTCGATCACAGTCACCACTGCTCACCTGTTGTTTTTCCTGTGATCCAGGCATTTCCTCTGTTTCCGACTGAAATCACTACAGTTTTCTTGACGCTTTGATTACAGCCACTGCATCCGTCCTAAACCCCGATTACAGCTACTACAGTCTCTCCTAAAAACTATGTGATAGAGCCATTCTTCCTTAACCCTCATACGTAAAAAAACCCGCAATGAATTTAAAGCCGAGAATGGGAAAACTTCTGAGAGCCGAGCCAGAAGGATCAAAATACTTGGAGGGTTATCCCAAAGTCAAGGAGTTATTAAAGAGGGCCAAATGGCTCCAGTTTATTCAGAAATTCAAAGGGTATAATAAGGAAGTGACTAAAACCTTTGCAAGGTCCTTTAACGGACAGACAGTAGAGGTGGGAGACTTAAAGTTTGCGGTGACCGAGGCCACAATAGCAGCAGCTACAGGCCTGCCTCAAGATGGAGAAAGATGGTTCAAAAATAGGAGTGTAGATGATCAAATTTGGAGAATGATGCTATGATGAAAGAAGAATGGTCTTGTTTATTATTGGTCATACAGAAATTTATTACATGTGAGGGCCATTTTGGCTCTATGTACATGTATCATGTGAGGTTAATGATGAATTTTATGGATGGCCACGTTCTTAATTTACCACATTTTCTGCTAGAAAGTTTAAAGAAGATGAGTGTTACGGTTCAAAAGCATGTAGGTAACATTGAGCCACCTCTCTATCATCATGGGCTCATAAGAATTCTGATTGAGGAGCAGTTAAAGAAATCTAAGGATACTTGGGAACAATTTCTAACAAGAAACTACTTCCAAGAGCCAGCTGAGGCCTCTGGAAGTAGTCCATCAAAAATCCTAAGGAAAAGTAGGAGGAGGGATAAAAATGTTACAGCCCAAGACTCCCCTCTTAAAGAAATTGAAGAGACTGTCCAAAAAGAGGAAGAAGACCAGCCCAAGAATAAGAAACAAAAGAAAGAGAAGGACAAAATAACCACTCAAGAAGTCTCTCCATAACCTGAAAAATCCTTAGAGGAGGACTACCAGCCTCTGTCAGAAAGGCTAGTAGATCTTAAAGCTGCTGCCTTGGCCAAGAAACAGCAAAAAGGGAAACAGAGTGCAGAAAAGACAAGTACGAGTTCATCCTTTAGAAGATGCTCTTGGCTAAAAGGAAAATGGAAGAAAACCAAGGGAGATCAGTCTCACTTTATTGACTTAAGTGAAGAAATACTTGAGAAATCTCCAGAACAACCAAGCCTTGAAATAAGTCCTCCATGAGAGGAAAGTCCTTTTCGGCAAGAAGGAGCAAGCATTCCTCCTCCACAAGATTTTGAGTTCAGACAGAGAAAATCACCTGAGGTGGATCCTAATCAGCAAAAGGTATACAATTACCTGGAATCCCTAGAACAATCACCTGCAGGACCAAGCACTTCTCTACCACTTGATGCACAGGTTCAGTCTCTAAAACAAGAAGTATTTGAACTAGAAGTCCTAAATAGACACATAATACAAGAAAATGAAACACTCAAAGAGCAGGGTAAGGTAGACAAAATGGTCCATGACAATACCATGCTTCATTTAGGACTGTGGCAGAAGAAGAATAGAAGCCTGAAAAAGAGATGCAAAAAGTTAAGCAGGGCTCTAATTAACCTCAAGTTTAAATGTTTGGTTAGAAAACCAAGGATGATGATGATGATGGCATCAAGGAAAAAGAAAAGAGGAGTAGATGTCCTTGCAGAAGCCTCGGAGCATGTATATTAAAATGGAAATCTCTCAATTTTGGTTGCATGAGGACATGCAACACCTTCACAGTGGGGGTATGTTGAGCCTCAACCTTGCACCTTCCTACACACCCTCTTAACCCTCATTCTCCACTCACTTCACTCATCCAATGGTTAAATCATTGCATTATAGTCTAAAAAGGAATTTGTTATTATATTGGTTTCTGACTATACTGATATCTGTGTTTGGTTTGTCTTTTTTTCATGTAGCTGCGGAACTTGTCGTTTCCACACCAGCACAGTTTTCGCAGCCAGACAGGATTCCGCAGTATTTTGTTAAAGCTGTGCTCCAGGTTCCCCTTAAGGAAACGCTACGATATGGGCAAGCTCCAGATGGCATGACATGGATCGTGTCCCTCGAACCGGCCAAATCATCCATTAGAGGCCGCGGTCAACCAAAGTCAAAGACGTGGCCAACCAAAGAGTTCAGGGGTGGCACGTCATTGTTTTGGGCACGTGAATGATATGTGGCCTAGTTCCCAGCTCACGGAGGCTCCAGCGCACCTGGAGATCGTTCTTGAACAGTGAATCTAACATCCAACCACTCCGAAGATTTAAGAAGCATAACGACAGTTACACTAGATCTCGGCTGAAGAGATCTACGTGTCTATGGCATGCAGTTAATAGCATAGTAGTTGATTAGTTAACTGTAGTATTTTTCCATTATAAATAACGCGTTGTTGAACGTTGTAAAGAGACTTTTGATGCATAGAAATTCTGAACTGTTTATGTAATTTCCGCACGCTGCTAGTTATCTTATCACCCCACTGTTTTATATGATCTTGATTTAAATACATGAGAAGACCTTTCTGAAGATAGCCGTGTGATTATTTGATTGGCTGAAGTGGCAGAGGGCCCCTGCACGCTGAAGCCCTATAAAGTGTTTGTTTAGTTTCATTATGCTTTTGTTTTATCATTAGTTATACATAGTATGTTTTATGTTTCTGCTGTTCATATCTTTACTTTTGTTTTCTTAGAGTTGTAAACTGATCAGTGCTTTTTACAGGTTCTCTTTGGTAGCCCGGGCAATCTTTCATTTTTTTAATAACTTTTGGCATATGAGATCATCTTGTCCCTCCTGCTAACTTTTATTTTCTGCAGTTTACATTCAGCATTGTCCTTTTCAAGTTGTTATTTGTTTATTTCTTTTTCTGCTAGTTAGATGTCATACTGCTTAACAATTTATGATTTCTTTTTGTGGTCAAATGACTATATCAGCAGGAGATCAGAAGATTACTAACTGTAGTGTGATTTAGTTGTCATATTACTTACTCATAGTTTCTTTCCATAAAGTAGATTGAGTTGAATGGTAAAGAACTAGAAGAGTCTAAGTAGTGTGATTAATTTCTTTTCTGCAATTTACATTTAGTTATCATATTGCTTGTTATGTTCATGATTACTTCTCCAAGGTAGATTGAGCTAAGGGGTAAAGGATTTGAAGAATTCAAGTAGTGTGATTAGTTTCCTTATGCAATTTACTTTCTTGAACAGTTAAATATCATATTGCTTAACTTGTTTATGATAACTTCCCATCAGGTAGATTGAGCCGAAGGGCAAAGGATCTAAAAAGTTCAAATAGTGTGAATTAGTTGCTTTACTTTAAGTTTGAGTTGTTTTTTAAGTTTTTGCTTTCTTTTCATTTTCAGCAGGAAGGATACTGGGCCATTGCCATTAGTTCGCTTTTTGATGCATTTTTTTTCTCTTGAGAATTGATTTCATTTCAGTTACTGTAAATCTTTCTTTTGAGCATTTTTCAAGTTTAGAAATCATCACCATTTACACTCCACACACTTCACACTTCACTTTCATCACCACACATTAAGAAAAAATCCAAAAACAAACTAAAAAGCTTAAAACGACAAAAGCCTAAGGAAATGGTTATCTAAGTACATATAGTACATCTCACTTCGTCAGTTTACGAACCCCGGGTTGACATTATAAATAGCAATTTAGATCACACTAAATTGACCAAACAGATTGTATGTGAGAATTGTGGTTATGAGGGTTAACAGTGTGATATTTTATTGATAATTATGTACGAGTTGGTGAAAGGAATTGCTTCTATGTACAACCATGGAGTCATGCAGAGTGAAAAATCACTAATGGCTTTTTCTATGCCACTTAGTTGAATCTGGATGGCCATAACAATTTTTTTATGCCTACCACTTGCATTTTCTGGATCTCACCTCGATACCACTAGGAATTTGATATGGGTTTTCTCCTTTCCCATGATGAACAGCTCTGATTAACAGCAGACTTTGGAGTAGAGAAGTCATCACTTTATTCTTCGTGTTGTACACATTTATGTCACTCTTAACCTCACTGCTTCTATACTATATATATGCAGAATAGGGTGTTTATTATAAGGGAATATTCACAAAATGCATCCTTCACTTACAGAATACAGATACAAGGTTACAGTTTTGAGCGTTCAACAAACAAAAAGAGGTTATAGTTATCGCAGTTATAGTCCATTTGGTCTGCAAACTTGCAAATTCTCATTTAATCAACCAGTTTTGTGTAAATTATAGCGCAAGGTATTATAGTTGGAGAAAATGGCTAGATTTGATGATGTATTAGAGTTACTGAATACACTAATACACTCTACTATTGGTGGGATGGTAAATGTCAACAAAGACACTCTTTGTGACATTCAGACCTGCCTGCATGATGCACAAGAAAAGATTGATCTTTTACAACTAGAATCTCAGTTCCAGCAAGATGAGCTTTAACAGATTTGTCATTCCAAATTGTTTTCTGCTCAAAACAATATGTTGTTCAAGGTTAAAACAAACACCCATTAACAACCAGCAAGTGGTGAAATTAGTAAGATTGAGGTTGAATCGGATCCAGAACCCAATAAAGCAGCAGTTGTACATGCAGATGCAGAAACTCAGTCTGCACTTCCCCAGCCCATCATCAGACCTTGGGAAGCGCTTGTCCACAACAAGCACAGAACTGGTCTTGGATATGACAAGGACTTGTCCTTTCATATTCCATACTACTCAAAGCCCATTCAGTTTCAGAGTGCTGGATTCATTCATGACAGTTCACCTCCAACTGTTCCAGATTCTGCCCCTCTTCCAGAGCAACAACAACAACAACAGATTGTGAAATGCCAACACTGTGACCGAGTTGGCCATTTGAAAGATCACTGTTTTGATCTTCATCCATGTAAGCACTGTCATAAAACCACCCATTATTCAAACAGATGCTTCAAAAACAAACGTCCTGCAAGAACAAAGATTCATCTTGGATGGATTGCTTCTTGGCAATGGGCATCAATAACCAAGTAGATATTCCAAACACATGTCAGAACTTGTTCCAGAGTATTGAACAGTCTTGCAGTTGAGTTTTCTCCATCATCTCACCTTGTATCTGACAGGGGGGGAAATGATGGTCATCTACAAGATTCAAAGTCACATCAAGCGAGCCTGAGCCACAACCTGCCACACCAGTTTCAGAGTTGTAGCCAGAGACAAAGATGCCCGTGAACATGCCTTCAGTTGGAAATCTAGGACACTTCCTCTAGCAGAAGACTTCAGCTTCTTGCCAGTTTTGGAAGAATTCCAGGAACAAAATTGAGAACACTTCCTCTAGCAGAAGATTCCAGCTTCTTGCCAGTTTTGGAAGAGTTCCAGGAATTGCATTAAGCATTCCAGAGTTGTTGGTCATCCTTAAACCATCACAGGTTGAGACTTCCCTTTTCAGGTTGAAGTTCTCCCTTTTATGCGGGGTGAGATCTCCCTTTATTGGTTGAAGGTTTCCCTCTTCAAAACAATAGGAGCACTTCCTCTAGCAGAAGACTTCAGCTTCTTGCCAGTTGTGGAAGAGTTCCGGGAACTGCACTAAGCATTCCAGAGTTGGTGGTCATCCTTAAACCATTGCCCTTTATACCAACATTTCAGAGAGCACATTCAGCCTAGTGCTACCATACATTTTTGCACATTTTGTATTATAGCTCTCTTCTTGGACTCATACATAACCCTTTGGATTAAGGGGGGGAATGTTGGACATCTAATCCTCAATGGGTTAGTGTGGAAGCCGAATGGACAAAAGGAGTCCAAGAGACCTTGGGATGTGAAACCCAATGATCACAACACGTACTATAAATGTAAATCATTTGTTAATAAAAATTGTACTGTCATGTTTCATCTTTCCTATTTGTGGTTGCCCATGTGTGTTTAACAGAATCCACACTAAATACTTTGAAATGGGAAGTATTTATACATAAAATATTACAAAATATCTCATAACAGTTTGAGATTTAATTAAGGAAAATAAAAATATCTTCGAGCATGAAGATAGAGACAGATGGAAAACTACATCATGTTGTCCCTCTTATTGTGGTAGCACGCGTTGTTGCAGTTTGAATTTGAGCTCCTTAAGCTGACTAATATTTGTATGCTGGAATCATCTTTGTCTTTAATCTTTCACTGATACTCTTTAACGTGCTATTATTTGATCTTGTTTATCTATCCTTTCACCTGCCTTCAGATTTACTGTGGCAACTTATAGTAAATCTCTCATATTTTCCCACCATGCATCCTTAGGTAGTTTTGATTTTAACATTATTCTATAAGTTTCATCTACCTCTATATATTTATAAAAATTAGTCTTGATGACAAACAAATGTTTTACCTCATTTTGCGGAAAAAATAGATTCTCCAAAGTATCATACAATAATTTTCTAGTTGGCAAGGCTTTGATTCCTGAAGTGCTTGCTTGCTCCTTGGCCAACTTCCTTAATCTTTCAGTCTATTCCAATTGGGTCATAAGTTTATCGTGGATGACCATAGGACTGGGAAGGCCTTTATCCCTCAAAATTTGAAATTTTGCCATGAATTTGTCATGCCGATCTGCATGTTATGGAATTTTTCTTCCAAGTTAACCATGAGGTTTATTTTAGCAAAAGCCTTTTTTTATTTCTACGATAGCTTCAGTCCTATCCTCTATACCAATTTTGTTGAGCTCATGCCTATTTTTGTTGTTTAGGAAAGGGATGAGTCGATTAGCATCCTGAGGCATGTCCCCCAATTATTCTTTTACTTTCTGAATTGCTTCAGTGACCACTTTCACCAATTTAGTTTGCTCAAATATAACTTGAATTGATGGCCAAATATCATTGACAGAGTCAATGATATTGGCCCAGAGCATTTCTTTTGTCTATCCTAGTGGATTTTGTAGAGTAAATCCTTTTCTAGGACCTTTATCTTCTCACCCATTCTTAGGGCTTTCTATGCTTCTTCTCTTTGCTATATTTGGGCAAGATTACATTTAGTTTCTAAGCTTGCTACTTTCTCCTTTAGATTTTTGAGCTTTGTTGCCTGGATTGACATATCCTCCATGTCTTTCACTAGCTCTATTGTTTTCTTCGTTGAAGTACATGCTGTTGCAAACTCTGTTGTGACTGGAAGTGTTGTAGCAGGTGGAGATGTTGGTGCTAAAGAGGCTACCAATGTTGAAGAGACTGCAGTTGTTACTGTGGGAATGGCAGTTGTGGAGGCAGTGGCAAATTCACTCTGTTTGGATTGAATCAATGTGTCCAATTCTTTCTCTATTTCTTTCAATTGGTCATTTAGCTTTAGGACCAAGTCCATAAGCTCTTCTTGCCCTTTTTGTGTTTCCAGGACTTCTATTGTTTGTGGATGATGCAATGGTGGAATTTTGAGTTGCTTCTTCAAAGCAGCTGTGTCATCATTCTTCTTCTTTATCAACTTTTTAGTGGCCTTTACATCTTTGGGATCGTGTTCCAAATCAATGATTAAGTCCTCTAAGGACTTGATTCTAGTGTCTTTTACCTGTGAAGAGGCCTTCTCCAATTGGAACTAAGCATTCAGGGAGTTCTACAATTGGTGGGTTGTGATGGCTTTCCCTATCAAGGTGGAGTAAATCATCTCCCATGTCTATTTGTGCAACTCAATCTGGTCAATAGGATGTATGTCCTTTGCCAGTACTTCAAAGTCTATATTTTTATATCAGTTGTTGATCTTGGTTGCTGTGTAGTGGGCTTCATAATTGTCATCTACATTTTTCCTTCTTTCACATCATAGGCTGACATCAGCCTTGTCTGGTTGGTAGGTGCCATCTTTAAGTATTGTGAGTAATTTTGGGCCTTTAGCCTCTCATTCCTGGCTTTGATGTCCTTGTACCTTTCTCTGATATCTTGATCTTTATCTACTGGCATCCTAAATGAGGACACTTCAACACTTTGTTGCCTTTCCAACATCTGAGTATGAGATGTGGAAGGTTTTGGTGTGCCCCCGGAAAGAGTAGCAAGCCTACTTCCTTCCCTTTCTGTGCTGGTGGCCCCTATTGTCTCTTCTGTGAATTCCTACTTAGAGACATGATTTAACATTTTCCTTTTAACCAGGTTGCTTTCTACATATGTTTGTATGGTTGCTTTGCCTGATGTAGTTGCCTCTTCCCTATTTCTTTTGAGGTTCTTCTCCTCATTTAGAGGAGTTTGCAAGGTAGGGGGAGTACTCATTATGGGCTCTGGTAGTCTTGTTTAAGTCAGTTCTTCTAATAATTCTGGTTTTTCTGACTCTTCTTGTACCTGGGATTCTTCTTCTATATGTTGTTCACTGTGTGCCTGTGATTCTCCTTGTGCTTGAGATTCTCCTGGCACCTGCAGGAAAGAACCTTCATCAAGAATTTTCTCTAGATCAATTAGTGCATTTTCAATAGCAACTTCAATGTTATCTCTGTCCACTAGAGTATTCTCCACCCTTTCCAATTGATTTGCATATTTTTCTATTTCTGGGATTCGGTGGTGAATATAAGGAGCCATCTTTTTTTTTCAGTCTTTTGTTGCAAATGAAGTCTAGGGGATCATATGCCCATATGAGGCTCAAATTTAGATTAAGTCTCTGAAGGATTTCTTCTGCTTCTCTTCCAGCTTCTCGGCTATTACACACAAAGGGGCCTAGTTGATCTTTGATTCTAAGTTGAGCCTTCTTTTTGGCTTTAACAAAATGTACCTCATCTAAATTGATTATCTTCCTGTAGTACTCCAGAGAAAATAACCTCATTTGGAGGTATCTGGGTAACTTATATGGGGCCAACTCACGACCATAGATCCTAATTTCATTGTGATTTTGGTACAAGTACCAATCTTCCACTTTGTCTTGTTTTGAAAGCTGTAGGATCCTCTTGATATCTAAACTGATTCTTGGAGGAGGACTTCCTAGCAGCACCCCCTCGGAGGGAAAGTAACTAAAGTTCCTTGCACTAGGAAGCGCAAGCCCCTCCGGGTCCTTGCCCCTTGGTTACTACAGGATGTACAAAAAGATCTATGAAGTTTGTGTATGGATATGGTGATTCAAATTTGTGGATCAAAGGAGTCCAGAAGATCACTGACCTAGGGTGACCTTTAGTTTCAAGTTTTTGAAGAGTAAAGGGGAACTTGTCAGCTTGGTAATACAGAAAAAAATGGTACAAAACTGAGGAATACTTGAATACTCTTTCATTGTTCATTCTCAGGAGTTGTTCATGCATCTTATCAGCTATGAAATTTCTATAATCATACATGACAGCAGGAGGCTATCCTAAAGTAAAGATGGACATGAAGGCTAAGATGATTTCATCTATGTATTCACTAGTAGTATAGCCTAAGACACTAGATATCATTGACACAATGTCCTGTCCAAGTTGAGAAAATATGGTCCATATATATGGGGGAGGATCGTTTGGAATATGTTTTTCTTCCAAATTAAAAGTCTGGAATATTTCAGCAAGTTTGGTAGTGGTAATTTTGGGGAATTTTTCCAGCAGGTCTCCAATGGAAATAGGGGTCAGATTTTGTCCTGGTTGCAGCTGCAGCATTTCATTGATTGATTCAGCAGTAATGGTGAAAAGTATGGTATGGTCAGGGGACATCACTACTCTTTGGCTGGGAATGTATTTTGCATGGCAATAATGGAAAATTTCTGGAAAGGTGTGTACCTGAGGAAGTTGATACTTGGGCAACTTAGACTCCCAAAGACCTATTTTATCAGCATGGTTTAAGTATTGGTCTTTGTATCAGCAATATAATTTGAGTGGGGATTCATGGATAGAGGAGTACTTGATTTGGAAGTCTTTATCAGCAAGGGGAAGGTGATCCATGTCCAGGTGAGGAGTGGAAATTGGCCTGACATCCATAGCAATTGGGGCTGCCATTCTTAGTTATTGTGGATTTGAGAATGGGGGAAGTGAAATGTCATTCTTTATAGGTACTGGTGGTTCAATTCTAGGTGGGTTTTAAGTTACTAAAGTTCCCTTTTAATTCCAATTAAGAAAACTTAGTGACTGGTTCGGAAATTGACAGGGCTTTCAATGGATTCTAGCTTAAATACCTGGAATTGAAGAAAACTTGGTCTGAACTGGTTAACTGGCAATTTTGAACAGTTGAATAAGCTTGAGTCGGGCTGGAAGGAAATATGGGAGCTTTGTGGCGTCTTCTGAGTGCAATTGTACGTGGGTTGATGGCTTTCAACGTTTATAGGTGTGTGCATGGAAGTTTGCAGTTAAAAATAATGATAAAACAATGATTTGGGGCTTTTTTTGGATTTATGCGCAAAAGTCAATTTGGCAGCTACGGGTGAACAGTAGCGGTTTGTTGCATAGCAGGGTGAACAGTGACAGTTTTCGGGGGTAGCGGGCTGGCAATAAGTGGTTTACTTCGGACAACCTTTGGGTGCCTAACGGTATTGAGAGGAGGCCGCCTGATTCCATTCATCGAGCGCCATGTCACTTCCGGGGGCCTAGCGGAAAACAACCCATTTCGGGCAGGTAAATTTCAGATTTTGGGCCCTTCTGAAATCAACGTGAGCCTTCGGATGGAGAGGGGGGAGATCGTGCAGTGGTTGGGTGCAGGAGTTGCACGGATGGTAATGGAGGGGCCCGGCGGGCATTTAAACATTGCGGTTTGAGTTTAATGAGGGGTTAAGGTGGGGATTAACGCATCGGGCGTGATTTGATTGGTTTGACTTTAATTAATCATGGATTGATTAATTATGTCTTTTGTTGGGGTTCAGATATAATACAAAGTTTATGTTTCAAACTTGGGGTAGGGGTTAATATTAAGGGATTTAATAAAATATACGAGAAAAAGGGATTTTCTAGAATTAATAAATATTAATAAAATCAAAATCTAATGTGGAAAAGGCAGATAATGGACTTGTGCTAAGTATAACATGTTTTGTAATTTATTTACTTTTCGCATAGAAACATTACAACTTAGGCTAAGTGCATTTTTGTGGGTTTTTCATAAAAAGGGGTATTCACTCGGGTGATTGCTTTTCCTTAGGAAAAATAGAGTTTAACCTTAGGAAAAGGGATTTATTAGGGAAAATGAATGAACTGAAGGGGAGTAAATGTTTATGAGGGGATTTTAGTACTTAAGACCTATAAGTCATTGGGTTGAGGGTCCGGTCCCTCCAGAAGTCTAAGAAATGCTCTGAGCCCCTTTGACATAGGGTTTTTTAGTACTTTGATATTTATTGTGGGAAATTAGTTAAGTAAAAGGTGAAATGAATGAGGGGAAATTAATCAATTTGACTCTGTAAATTTTATGCCAATCCCATTCACATTTGAAACTTTTATGATGAAAAAGATGATACACATACTTTTATCTAATCACCCATCAAAATTCTGCAACCTTTCTTCTAATTACCCACCTACTCATCCTACCATTTTTACTTCTCTTTATTAGGGTGCATTTGAGCTAGCAAACCCTTATCAAACATTTTTCTTTCTTTTACAATGGTAATCTAACTAAATCTAACCTTATTACATCCAAGGGCTTAGATTAAACAGTTGAGCTCCTTTATTGACTCTACCTATCTACTTATCTACCAAGATTAAACAGTTTGGTCAGATTTTATTCTCTATCTATAGACATGAAATTTAAACATGAAATAGCCATGTTTAAACATTTTGACGATTTATGGATTGTGGCAAAAATTACAAGCTACACACAATCATTTATTTTTCACAAAAAAGTAAATAGTAGTGTCATTTTGACTCGCACACTTTCATGGTCTTTTCTTTTCTTTGGGTTCATATTTTTCATCTTTTTTTACCTTTTTTATTCTTTTTGTTGTTTGATTTTTCTTTTAGGACATACCCTCTTCACATTTTTTTATTTTTTGAATATGGAAAACATTTGCAGAAATCAAAGGTATGTACATATTACAGGTTTAATCTCAACCATTCAAAAAGTATGACTACTATTGGTATAGGAAGCTAACATGTCCTTCAGTGCCCTTGCCTGTTGTAGTTTGGTGAGTCGTTGAGTAAGGGCAACCGTTTGCACGGTGCCCTAGACACTGTCGTACTCTTGCTGCAACTCGCGTGCCTCTGTCTCTAGGCGTTGTAGGGTCGGGTCTTCCTGCAGGTGCGTAAGCATGGTTAATTCTTGCTCCAACAACCTAGTACAATCCTGTTTTTCCTGGCCAATATGCTCCAACCCCATCAGGAAGTGCGAGTTCGCTGCTCTCTAACTTCTGGGGGCGTGGAGGGATACGCCTTCAATTGCAGCTCAGTAATCTACAGGTTCAGCTCCAATTGAACCTTTGTTACTTCTTCCCGGACCTCGTGGACTCCAACCACCAATCTATGGACCTGCTCTACTGCCGGGAGCTCTGCCGCAAAGCCAACTCTGGAACAATCCTGCATGCATCCTCTACAGCCTGCTCCAGTCCATGAGCCTGTGAAACCAACTCATCCCATTGGATGTTGAGCTGGTCCACATTGATTTTTTTCTCATGCAGGACCTGGATTGCTCAGCCTTCCTAGGCACGGAGCTCTGCAATGACCCCATCCTACAGCTGGTATAGAATTTCACGTGGCAGGGCGGCCAAGTTCAAGTCGACGTCTTTCATGCTGCTCATCGCAGCCCGGTCACCCTCACTTGCTACTATTAGCGCGCCTTCAGGCAACACGAAGGTTTTGGCCATATGGGCGCACAGCGTTTGTTAAGCCTCAGCGGTTCCTGTGGCGACGTACTAGGCCATTGTACCTGTTTGGGGGGCCTATACCTGTAAGCCTTGTAGCTGCACACTGAGTGCCCCCAACACAGTGTTCTGCTCCATCCTTAGTTCCTGGAGCATGTCCTTTGCAACCTCACAAATCGTTTCGTTGATATCAAACAGATCACCTTCTGTGAGCGTGATCAGGTCGATGGACGTCTTTGTGGCTTTTACCTTCTTCCGGAGAGCTGTTTTCTTAGGGCCACGGGGCCGCTTGAGTTGGGTTGATGTAGAACCGGGGTCCATGCATTTTTCTGCCCTATCCACTTCCCCGGTTTGTTGCCCCATGGACATCTCCTGGCCCTCCTCAGGCTCTCTGGTTGGTGATGTTGTGGTTTCTACCGTCTACACCGCTGCTACATCATCCGCCTTCTGCTGTGTGGCTGCTTCTTGTTCCTAGCACCTCTTTTTAGCCAGTTGTGTCCTTCTTTCTTTTCTGAGCTACGACCTTCTCCATTTCTTCCAAGTCCAGGGCATGCCACTCTGAAGGACATGACTCCATTATTGCAAATATTGCATCATCCATTGAGATGAACAGAAGCTTCACCCATTTCTATGTTGGATCCTTGCGCGCCCGGATATACAGGTTATGCATATCCACCTTGAATTATGCCGTGCTTTGCAAGCTATTATGAACCGTAGGTGGCAGGCATGGCCGTCAGTTGATCCACATTTGGATTCTCGCCTCCATGAACACCGAGAACACCTTCATCTCACGAATCCTCTTTGCATCTTTTGTAGCCCAGAGCAAGGTGTACCGCATGGCTTTGGGTAGGTCACCCTTAATAGTGGGAAGTTGGCTATCCTCCAACAACTCCCATGTAACCAATAGGATGGATAAGAGAAACCACGCATAGTGGAAGGTCTTACCATGCTCCTGGTCCTCCCTACAGTTCTTCAAAAACTCATTGTAAAGGAACTGCACCCAGTTGAATTGGACCCCCTCTGCACACTGCTCTGCCAACGCATCCACAGACGTTGTTACTTCGTTGGCACATCATTACCTCATTAGCTTTCCAGCCAAAAACTAGGTGGCTACGTGCACCCCTTTGTTCTTAATGCTTGCTATTGCGTACCCCTGCTTTTTCTTCTCCAGTGTATACTTGGCCTTCGTGGCTTCTGCGAGGGCCAAGTCGCTGGTTTTTCCTGCTATGGCCATGAGGTCATGTCCTTTAAATGGAAGTCGAGAAATTTGGTGAATTAGGTTGGCCATGATGGGAATAGGCTCCTCCAGCCAGAGATACCCATCATGCACCAGGCATAGAAGTCGCTTGATGATGAAAATGGTTATGGGCACGCGGTGGTAGTGGGGTATCCATCGCAGATGGAGTAACCCAGCCTTCTCCACACCGCGCAACCATTTTTTCTTCATTAACCTCTCCGTTGCCAGGTGTGGGAACTTCTCACTGTCTATGAGATCCCAATCCTCAAACATCATGGTATGTATTCGTCCCAACGATGGACCTTCAAACATTATACCATCAGGGAGGAGTGGGGTTTGGAGCGCACTGTTCGTGGCCTCCAGGTCCTTCGGTATCTTAGCTTTCCCCTTCCACGGGGGGACGTACAGGGGTAACATTGTCGCAGAAGGAATTTGGGATACATCCTCCACCTCATCATCTTGCGCCTCAATTTGAGAAATCAGAGCTTGCAAGTCTTCTTCCTCCTCTTTTTTTTCAATGGTGACAGCTTTTGCCTTTTCTGCCATTGACAATTTGCCAAACCGTGGGTTCCTTGGGGCGACACGGATTGACCCCATCATTTTCTTATCTTTCTGCGATTGCTGCGTTCGTGGTGACTTTGGAACTTCTAGTGCAATTTCCACCTCTCCAGGCTCCTCATGGGCTATATGGGGCTCTATGGTAACTTCGGTGAATCGCACTCTTGTTCTAGTAGTCGTCATCGTGTCTACACTTGAAGGTGGTAAGAGTATGCGATGCTCAATGCTCTGTACTTTCTCAATTCTCAAACAACTAAGTGTTGCCTTGTGGCTAGCCTTGGAGGTTTTATAGCATCTTTTGAATTTGAATTTGACCCTTCCCCCCACTTCTGAGTCATAAATGCCTTCTTGGCAGCAAATCGTCCCAAATGTAGCTCTTAATTCGTGTCTTAATTTCTCATTGCCTGCTCCTTTTTGCCTTAAATTGGACCTCTTGTCATGAGCAGTGACACCAACGGTCACCTCCCAGCCTACCCACATAGCAGCGCAGCCCCCTATGTGTGGGCATGACCTTTGTGACATACTAACCCTGCACACAACCTCAATGTCGCGTAGCTCCCATACAAACTCTCTTATAGTTTTGTGCTCTCTTTCAACTACTTGGAGCATTGAGACTGTGCTCCCTACGGATAGTCAGGTGGTCACACCACCTATGCAAGGCTTCAATTCAATTTCCAGGCTAGTCCATGGGAACTCCTCAATTTCCCTCGCGAAATTCAGTGCCGCACGTTCTTCCTTATGTGGTGCACTCCCCCAGTTACTTTGTCTGGTAAGGTGTGGTCGCAGCCATGGTAGCAGAGCCACAAATTCTCGGCAGAAATCTTCTAATGCAATATTATGGCCGCTCATATCTTGTCTTGTCATTCTTGATTTATCTTGCATGATTTTGGTTTCCATTTTGTTGATTTCTTCATCCATTAACCTGCTTTTCTTCCTCAACCATACCTGATCTTCTTCAAATTCACAAAGTTTAATATTCCCTCACTGAATGGCTTCCTGTAACCGCATAGTTCCTTCATTCGGTTCCTCGTGTACTGTCCCAACTATATGAGCTATTGCATTAAGATTCCTCCTTGCTCTTATTGTCTCGTCTCTGCTCTTCAGCATTGGAATCATTCCGCACTCTGGTCTTTGCACATGGCCCTATAGTACCATCTAACCGCTGGTACACGCAGGTGCCAATCAGTTTGTCTTGCCTGGTGAACCTTGTTCTGGATTCAGCATACCTTCTCGACTGCTTCCGCATGGAACGTTTGTGGTGCGCGTCGCTTTTCCTGCTACTACGTTCTGTTCCAATTTTCGATCCCTACTTTTGGGTATGTTCGTGTGGACTACACAGCACACTTCTGTACCCATCGACACAGGTGAGCGTGCAAGCTTCTCTGTCCTAGCTACCTAACTCTTGTTTGAAGCTGGGGTCTTCTAAACTATAGGCACATCATCCTCTACATCTGCGCCAGTCCTCAAACTTCCCTTAACGTGTACTCCACCATCATGCGGGTGTTGCGCGTAGTGCCCATTTCAGTGCATCAAACCATTGTTTTTCTGGTACTGCACTCTCAAATTTGTCCAAGAATTCATCCACCATTGTCACTCCATCATATGTTGGCAGTTCCCTTGCCTCTATTGTCACGCAATACAATGATCTAATCATCATGTTGCAATTTAGCATTGTCACTTCATGCAACCAATTCTACCATCATTCTACTTCCTCGTCTGAATCCAAAGTGCAGGAGCTTTCGCGCTCCTATGAGATTCTCCCATCTGTGGTCGAATTCACCCAATCCTAGTCATGCACCATTATCCGGTAAATACAATCCAACTCATTGTTGATTTCATCATCGCGCACCGGTTCAGTGTAGCGTGCTCCTTCGGCTTGGTCTAGTGGGACTACTACACGTAGGGACTTTTTCTCGAATATCATCTTCTGCTTCTTCAGGTTGATGACTCCTTTCATATTAGTGGCCCAGTCTATTCCCAACAGCGCAGGATAGGGATTATTGTCATCAAATATCTCTATCACTTCAAAGTCCGTATGTGTGCTCATGCCTTCAATGTCAGCCATTAATCCTTGCAACCTCCCCATGGGACTAATATTTTGTTGGTTCTCTATTCGTAACTGAATATGGAACCACTGCAACGTGGGCCTACCCATGCATTCCCATGTTTACTTTGTTAACACATTCATGTCTGACCCCAGATCTAGGATTACCTGATCTATTTCGTACTCACCAATATGCATCGTCAATTTCATTTCCTCCCGGTGCACTGATCTGAAATTTATCCAGGATAAAGAATTAAAGGTATTACAGACTCATGTGCATGGAGGTGCCTATGTTACTTTATGCAACGGATTGATAAGATTGAGAAATACATAGACACTAAAGCAGTTAGTGAAAACATAACAGTAAAACATGTAAACACAACAAGATTAATAAGGAGTTCACCCAATGCTCCTAGGCTACGTCTCTTGGTCTAGCCTTTGGTGGTGACCTCTCTATTATGTTTTCAAAGTAGAGTTTTTACAACATTAAGCTCAATTTGAGTCTCACTCAACAAATATAAATTAGTAGGACAAGACTTGGATTCCCCAAGTCTCTAGAGTACACAGACTCTCCTTATTGAAACATGACCTCTATTACCCATAATAGTATGAGCCCAATCTGAGACTCAGTACATGATAGACATTTATCGAGGAGTTTGCTTGAAACTCTCAAGCCTTCCCTGGAGTACACAAACTCTCTGACTCTCTCTTGCTATGTCTAGCTCGATATTGCCTTCTGGTCAGCTCAGCTCTATTCTCTGCTCTTGGAAAACTCTTCCTGGCTTGTTTCTTACTGCTTACTTTGTTTCTGTCAGTTCGTGGCTTTAAAGCCAGTCTACTTTCTGACTGTTCATTTCCGGTTCCCGGCACTCTTGTTCTCCTGCCTCTATATCTGTTTGAATTCCTTTGTTCTGCATCATCATCATTGTGTGATGCATCACAGGGAGGTGGCCACCTATTCTGCAATGAGTGAGTGTTTCAAGTTCCTTGGACACATTCAAACGATTGTTATTTCTATTTGCTCGAAGATTTCTCGTGAAATACAAATCTTTTGCCAACTCATCATCCACATCAGACTCCAAATCCCATATAATCTTGCTTTATCATCAGTCAAATCCAGTCATTCATCAGGACGTGCCTTCGCCGTTGATCTGGACCCCCCAAATCCTACAGTCATCATGCATATCGAGCGGATAATTAGATCGACGGTTACCCATCTGATATGCACAATTTTCTCTCTCCTCCACTGGACACGTGTCACTCTTTGTGTGGCATCGGCCGGGCCTTGGTCTAAACCACTTACCGCCTCGAGGCCCTTCTGATATACTACCTGGTTTTTGTGGAATCCTACTCTGCCGGAACTAAAACCAGTACTTTTCCATGTTTTATAACCTTTTCGGGTCTGGGTGCTTTGGGGCTTTCCTTTACTGAGGGGGAAGCCCTACGATACGTGATTAGCGCTTATCAAAATCTACTCCCGTTCTCTGATTCGGCTCCTGGTTTTGCCAGTTTGTCCCCAGCGCACGTTGCCATGGGCCCTTGGTTTGCGCGCTTGACTGAGGGTCCTCGTTGCTCTGCGCTGGTCACAATCTACAACTGTCATGAGGATTCCTTCTGATAGCTCGATCCTTTTAAGACTTGAATCTTTTTGGCATAATTGAAAGAGTTCATGAAAACTTAGAGAGTGTTCTAGGATCCAATTCGAATCACGACCTTCCCACTGAAAAAGCTTTTGGACCACCAAAAATTGGTTTTTAAGTACCAATTAAATGAGGATATAGTTTCCTCACCTGCTTAATTCTATCCATCTTGCATTGCTTGGTTTTGAACCTTTGAGTCCAATCCTAAGGTACTCAACATTTCCCCTACGCGTAGTTCTCACCTTCCTGTCCAGAACTGTATCTTCCTGCAACTCATTGAGATATTCAGGTTAAAAATCATCAATAGAAGGAAACTGACTCTAATCTTCAGGATCTTCAATCAATGAAGGTTAAAATAGTCTCAAGTTGTTTGCATTAACAACAGAGTAGATTTGCATGTAAGTTGGTAAATCAAGGCGAAAAGCATTCTCACCAATTTTCTCAAGTATCTTGAAAGGTCCATACCTTATTGGATTCAACTTCTTACCTTCACCTTGCATCCTGTCTTTGCTGATATACAGCCATAATTGATCAGCAACTTGGAAACTATGCTTAATCTGATGCTTGTCATGCCTTGCCTTGTACTTGTCTTGGCACTTTTCCAGCTGTTACTATATTGCCTAGTGAACCTCTTGGATTTGTTCGATGAACTTGGTTGCCTTGTCCATATTATTGTTTCCATCAACCGCTACGTCTTTACTAAAGACAAAATCCAAGGGAGACCTTGGTGTGAAACCAAAATAGGTCTCAAAAGGAGATCTCTGTGTAGAAGAATGTTTAGCTCGGTTGTAAGCATGATGCACACAACATAAATGTTCATCCCAAAGCTTGGGATGCTTGCTGCAATAGCCTCTGAGCAACTCGATCACTGTCCTATTGACCACTTATGTTTAGCCATCTGTTTACGAATGAAAAGTTGTGTTCTTGTTCAGTCTAGTGTCCATCATTTCCCACAAACTCGACCAAAATTTCCCAATAAATCGGGTAATCCAAAATGAACCCATGCATGCTGAAAGAACAAATTTGCAGTTTGTTCACCTGTAATCTGTTTGTTACAAGGTATTAAAATACACATTTTTTTGAACCTATCCACAACAACATATAAATAGTCATGACCTTTTCTAGATTAGGCAATCCCCCAACAAAGTCCATGGAAACACTTTCCCAAGGATGAGAAGGGACTGGTAGTTGAGTGTACAAGCCTATTTTCCTGTTGTTGGGCTTGCTTTTAGCACACATGGTACACCCTCTTACATATCTAGAAACTATCTCATGCATTTTCAGCCAATAACAAAATCTTTGCAACTGTTTTACTTACACCAAAGTGACCTGATATTAGAGAAGTGTGTTCTTCTCATATTATCTTTACTCTTTCTATTTGATGAATGCATAACTTTCCCAAATGATACAAGAGTTGGTCCTTAACATGATAATCCAATTCTTCTACTTGTTTTCCATGACTTCAAGTTGCATATACATCTTTAAAATCTATATCTTGAGCATACTGTTCAATGTAGCTTTCATGCAATACTGAATTATGCTTAAGTATAGTGGATGCATTTATGATTGGTCTAGACAGCATATCTACAACTTTATTGTGTATGCCCTTTTTATATCTGATGACAAGATAAAACTGTTGTACAAAACCCATCCACCTATAGTGTCTTGATTGCTGCAACTTAGTTTGTGAGTGTAAATATTGAAGTGGTTGATGATCAGTATGGATAATTGTCTCTTTGCCCATTAAATAATGTTTCCACTTCTTCACACTCTATACTAATGCATACAATTCTTTATCATATGTGGGATAATTAACTACTGCATAATTAAATGTCTCAAAATGATAACATATGGGTTTACCGTGCTGCATCAACACTACTCCCATGGCATAGTCACTAGCATCCGTTTCAATCTCAAATGGTCTTTGAAGATCAGGTAGTGCTAGTACTAGTGTTGTACTAATCTTTTCTTTTAAGGTGTCGAAGGCTTTTTGCTATTTGCCTCCCCACTGAAACACCTTGTTCAATCCTGTTAAATCATGTAAGGGAGCTGCAATCAAGGAAAAGTTAGAAATAAACTTTCTCCAATACTATGCTGCTCCTAAGAAGCTTCTAACTTCTATAGCAGATTTGGGTTTAGGCTAGTTACAATGACTACAACCTTAGAGGGATCTCTCTTCAATTCACCACCCCCTACTATATGACCCAAATAATTCAAAGATGTTTTGCCAAATTCACATTTTGAGAGTTTAACATAAAGATTCTCTTTTTTCAAAACATCTAGAGTCTGATTGACATGCTTTAAATGTTGTTCCCATGTTTTCCTAAATATAAGAATGTCATCCAAATATACAATGACAAATTCATCAATAAAAGGTCTGAGTACATCATTCATTATTCTCATGAAAGTAGCAGGAGCATTAGTTAAGCCAAAAGGCATAACCAACCACTCATACAATCCCCGCTTTGTTTTGAAAGCAGTCTTCCATGCATCTTGCTCTGTAACTCTGACCTGATGATAGCCACTATGCAATTCCAACTTGGAAAAATAAACAGCTTCTTTTAACTGATCTAATAGATCATCTATGTGAGGAAGGAGATAACGATTTTTTATCGTTATCTTATTCAGTGCTCGGTAATCAATGCACATTCTCCATGAGCCATCTTTCTTTCTCACCAAGACAATTGGAGATCCACAAGGCGATGTGCTAGGTCTTATGAACCCTTTCTCAAGCAGCTTTGTACCTGCTTCTTGATTTCTGCATTCTCTAAAGCGGACAACCTGTAAATTCCGATGTTAGGCAATGGAGCATCTTGCTGCAAATTAATATCATGTACTATTTCCTTTTTGGGTGGAAAACCTTTAGGTTCTTGAAATAATATATCATATTCTGAAACAACTTTTTCTAAATTAGCTTCCTATTTAGCATTATAGCCCTCAAATACATTGGTTTTATCAGGTTTCTTTTCCTTTACAACCATCAGTAAAAATTGTTTGCATGAATTTACAATTCTTTTCATCTGCCTTGAGTTTATGAGAGTATAATTATTCTTGAGTTTATGAGCTCTTACAATATATTCGATTCCATCTTTAACGAGTTGATACTTGTTTTCATCTCTATAGAAAATAGCTTTTATATCATACAAGTAAGGACTTCCTAAAAAAATTCCACATATATCCAATGGAACAATATCTAACTCAACCTCATCTACAAATGCTAACCCAAAAGAAAACCTAAGTTTACATTGTCTAGTCACTTGTAGCTATGCGCTATCACATAACCAACCTAATGGATATAGCTTTTTGTGAGGTGTGGTTAGTAATCCCAACTTCTTTACAATTGCTTCAGAAATTAAATTTACTTGTGAGCCACTATTAAACAAAGTATCAATCTTTTGATGCTTGGAAACAACTCGAATATGAAAAAGCTCATGTCTTTTCCTCTCATTTTCTTCACTGTCAGTAGATTGTGCAGAATTACTAGTAGATGCTTCGGAATTTTCACCTTTTATACATGTGGTTGCAATTGTTGTTTCATCACCGAAGTCTCACCCCAAATCCTTTTGAATAGCTACAGTAGTCTTCTTCTTCTTCTTTCCCTCATACTTCTTAGGTTTCAGCTCTGGATGCGAAATCCAGCAGTGTTCATCATCATGCCCATCCTTCTTACAATGAGTGCATGAATATTTGGTATTTTGTACAATATTTGTCTTCCTCTCTTTCCATTTATGTTTTCTCTTCCCCTTATTCTTGCTTGCAATGGGTTTTGATGATCCCCCAACTTCTGGGTTCACATTCTTGCTTCTAGCCTCTAGATGTGTAGCTTGAACAGATACCTCGTCTATGCTAGTGGGATTAAACATGAGAATAGTGTGCCTTAAGTAGCTATGTAGACCACCTATATACTTCAACAGAGTTTCAGGTGAGTCTAAAGAAATTCCTAGAATCAAAGCTCTTTTCCTAAATTCTTGGGTATAACTTTGTACACTTTGCCCTTTTAATTGTCAAAGAGTTTGCCAACTCATCATGGCTTGTGGCATATAAGCTAGTGGATAGAACTATTTTTTAATTACAGAAACAAATTCACTCCAAACAGAAAGAACTTTACCATGCTTCTTCAGGTCATCTTGTGTCCTACTTTCCCACCATACCAAGGCAGTGCCTCCAAGGCGTAGGCTAGCCAGTTGAATCTTGATACTGTCTGAATCAATGCTCTGCACTCTGCAATAAACATCAATCTGTCTAATCCAATTATCCAGCTTCTCTGCATTCAACTCTCCATCATATATTGGTAAATCAAATTTAACATCTAATTTAATCAAAGATGTCTTATTTTTGTTCTCAAGGCTACTAGGAGGTGTGGGAAGTTTTTCTTCTTTCCTTTTGCCTTTAAAGTGGTCATGGAGGAAATATTATTCTGCTCCTTTATCTCGTTTGGAGTTTGATGCATCTTCCTCTCTACCTTTCTTAAATTATCTATACATTTCCTCTACCATGGCTCTCATGGTCATGAAACTATCCATGAACTGAGGGTCTGATTCCAAGGGACTTTCTTCTGACATTTTCCTCTTAGGATAGACTCTTCCAATTTCAGGGTTAGTTTCAACCAACTCTCCTTCTCCTAATTTAAGCTTTGATCTAATTAGCATTCAACAATAAAATCTAGCACAAGCTTGTCTAACCTTAGTAAACTTGAGCTCCGATATCACTTGATTTGGAATTTATCTAGGATAAAGAATTAAAGGTATTACAGACTCATGTGCATGGAGGTGCCTATGTTACTTAATGCAACGGATCAATAAGATTGTGAAATACATAGACATTGAAGCAGTTAGTGAAAACATAACAGTGAAACATGTAAACACAACAAGTTTAATAAGGAGTTCACCCAATGCTCCTGGGCTATGTCTCCTGGTCCATCCTTCAGTGGTGGCCTCTCTATTATGTTTTCAAAGAAGAGTTTTTACAACAGTGAGCTCAATTTGAGTCTCACTCAACAGATATAAATCAGTAGGACAGTTCTTGGATCTCCCAAGTCTCTAGAGTACACAGAGTCTCCTTACTGAAACATGACCTCTATTGGCCACAATAGTATGATCCTAATCTGAGACTCAGTACATGAAAAAAATTTATCGAGGAGTTTGCTTGAAACTCTCAAGCCTTCCTGGGAGTACACAGACTCTCTGACTCTCTCTTGCTCTGTCTGGCTCGATGTTGCCTTCTAGTCAGCCCGGCTCTGTTCTCTGCTCTTGGCAAACTCTTCCTGGCTTGCTGCTTACTGCTTACTTTGTTTCTGTCAGTTCATGGCTTCAAAGCCAGTCTGCTTTCTGACTATTTGTTTCTGCTTCCCAGCGCTCTAGTTCTCCTGCCTCTCTGTCCATTTGAATTCCTCTGTTTTGAATCATCATCACTGTGTAATGCTTCACAGGTAGGTGGCCACCTATTCTACAATGGGTGAGTGTGTCAGGTTCGTTGGACTCATTCAAATGGTAGTTATTTCCATTTCCTCCAAGATTTCCCGCAAAATACTCATCGTCCACATTGGACTCTAAATCCCATATAATCTTGCTTTATCATCGATCAAATTTGGTCATTCATCGGGACACGCCTCCGCCATTGATTTGGACCCCCCAAATTCTATGGTCATCATGCATATTGGGTGGATAATTAGCTTGATGGTTACTCGTCCGAGATGCATGGTTTTCTCTCTCCTCTACTGGACACGTGTCACTCGTTGTGTGGCATCATGCGGGACTTGGTCTAAACTTCTTACCACCTCGAGGCCCTTCCGATATCCTGCCTAGTTTTTGTGGAATCCTGCTCCATCAGAACCAAAACTAGTACTTTTTCGCGTTTTATAACCTTTTCAGGTCCAGGTGCTTTAGGGTTTTCCTTCACTAAGGGGGACGCCCTATGATACGTGATTAGCACTTATCAGAATCTACTCTTGTTCTCTGATCTGGCTCCCAGTTTTGTAAGTTTGTCCCTAGAGCGCATTACCATGGGCCCTCGGTCTACGCGCTTGACCAAGGGTCCTTGTTGCTCCATGTTGGTCACAATTTGCAACTGTCACAAGGATTCCTTCTGATAGCTTGATCCTTTTAAGACTTGAATATTTTTGGCATAAGTGAAAGAGTTCATGAAAACTTAGAGAGTGTTCTAGGATCCAATTCAGATCATGTGTAGTGCATGCTTTCCTATTTTTTGGACTACATGCGGTTCTCCTGACCCTACACACCTGGTGATTAGTTCTTGTAGTCCCTTAACTACCTTGTTGTCACGCAGTAGTTTCATGCATGTCTCCAGAAAGGTAATGAGAATGGAAGGATCCATTCCTGGTTTTGGTTGATCCTTACTACCTGAAGTTGAGGCCTCCGTGAAGCTCTTCTTAGCTTCCATGAACGTCTCCTGTGCACGTTCTAAGTCAAACTCAGGTTCCTTCATGGGAGCCTTGCAAACCCATGTATCTTCCTCTGGCTACCTCCCCTTATCCTCCCTCATGGTCGTACTACTTCTGAGCATCATGTTCACATTTGGGTCTTCTTCGTGTGGTTCAAACCTCATCATTTGTATATTCTGAGTCAGAGGAGCCTGAAATACCCCTTTTTCGCGGATTTGTGTGATCAACGTAGGACAATCTATTGTTTCATGATCAAACTGAGCACACTACAAATAGGATATCCTCGTCAGGTTGGTACAATCGCGGGCATAGTGCCATGGTCCTCCGTAATTGTAACAAATTAACTGTCCGCAGCCCCTTCCTGGTCCTATTCCTCGTCGTCCTCGTCCTCACCCCTAAAATCCAGCTCACGTCATCCCCACAGCTGGGTCGAGGCCTCACATTTCTATCTGCACCCTATAGGTTGGGGTCCAATCCATCATTAGCTTGTAGCTACGACAAGTGTGCTTGTCATGGCCTACCGACCTACAAAATTACAAAACAAGTGCTGGAGAGCCTATGTATACTTTTGCAACAAATGACAATTGTCTGTCATGTGTTTTCCTCCTATCTCACAGATCGCACACCATAACGTAGGTGTCACACTTGGCCTCGCCTATGCCTATGGTCTCAATGGCATTGGCCCCCCTCCTACCAAGTAGTTCGCGAATACTGGATAGTGATCCTTGTCATGGCCCTGACCTTTTCATTTTATGCGCCATACTTCCTCGCGCGCCTCTAGCGCCAGTGCCCTATCCTACTTCAAACCCTGCATTTCCAAGCATAGATTCTGTAGTTGCACATGGATTTGTTGAACTCCCAACCCAGGGTCTTATATCGGGGTCTCATGCAACCTCATTTCCATTTCCAATGCTTCGGCCTGGGTGGAAAGTTTCTATTGTGACAATGCCATCCTCAAGTGCGGTGTCAGGGATGCCACAAACCATGTGTGATGGTGTGCATCTGTTAGCGTCATATTGGCCTCGCGGATCGTACTCTTCAATCGCTAATCCAGATCTCAGGGGGTCTCGCCTGGAATCATCGGGATCTCTTTAAACCCGATGATTGACTATGTCTCTGATTTCGGTCAGCTAAATTCTTTGTTCAACGCATTCTAGATCTCTGTTATCCCTGCATTTGGGTGGTCATTAGAGTGCTTGATATGCCATGTCAATGCGCGATCCTATAGTGCGCTCACCAATGTAGCCTTCTTAATGTTGTCTTTCGTGACCCCTTGCGATTCCCACACTTCTCTTACCACAAACCAAAATTGGTCCAAATCTTCATTCCCTACTCCTTTGAATACAGGTAGTTTGATCATGCTTTCCATGTTGAACTATGTGGGTGGTGGAGGTGGGGTGGGTGGAGATGGAGGTAAGGGAGGTGAAGCAGGTGGTGGCATGGGTGGAGGTGGTAACCGTGGAATGTGCTACCTTATCAAACTAACTGTGCTTCTCGGAGAGACCCAAGCAAGCTCTTCCTCACTCTCTCATAAAGGTGAAATTAAGGCATTGTTTTCTAATTCCCCACTACCTTTGTAGATCTTTCCGCTCCGCATCATCCCAAACATTAATGTATTCGCATAACTCGCTTTTCACATAAAAACATCTTAATCCAGGTATTCAAATATTTAATATAGTTACCTCGTGGTCCCTTGAGAAAACATCGTTCTGCTTCGTTGTAGCTCATGGTCGTGTCTACCACGAACTCAGTGATGAATCCCCCTATTATCCGGTCGAGCCAATGGTCCACAGCTCGAGCGATCTTATCTTTTGATGCCTCTAGTCTGCGCACTAATTCCGGAGTCCACACTATCGGTTGGTCGAGCCTACACCTTCCCTAGCTATCAACTAATCTCGCGATCCACTCATACAGTTCAGAAGGAAAGGATGCAAAGAAAATCTCGTGGATTTGCGTATACACGTAGTGATCCAGCCACCTTTTCTTAGATACCTGCAAAGCTTTGTTTTCCTTTGTTGTGAACTCGTGAATATTCTTGTCCAACCACTCTTAAATTTCCTTCTTTGTTGGGTTCCAGTGGCATGACATTAGACATCCCTTATGCAGATCCCGGTCCCAGCAATGGAACCATTTTTTGGCTACGTGGGGCCTGACCCAAGTTTAGCAGTGAGTTTAGTCAAGCAAATCCTGGTATTATTGGCCCTTTCGGCAATAATCCGCGGAGCGCAGACTGAGGTCTCACCCGAAGTAGCATGGGAGGGTGTTGGAACCATGTTTATGCACCATAGGGATGTCTTGATGAAGGTTTTGGAGGTTTGCGATCCTAACCTGCGTATTGCGCTACCCCGCGCAGCTTTCTATCCTTCGCAACTCGTGTACACCTTTGTATTATCCTGATCCCGATTCTTACTGTGCTATTATATTAGTGTTTTAACTTAGTTTGTGCAAGCCCATTATTCTGATTACTTATTCACTTTCAAATAAGTGCGCATAATCAAAACCAATATAAATGCGTAAAGATAACCAGAACATAGAAATACAGATCTACAAACAAATGCGCAATATTCTGAATCAACCTTATCTTTATTAATACTCAAGTTTAGTTCAGTCACAAACCCGACTCTACCCCGCTCACTCAGCTGCAGGGGTCCTCACACTCAGCTACGAACTCTACTAGGCCTCTGCGCACTTAGCTGCAGAGCCTCTTCCTACTACTACAACCCAATACACTTCAGATCCATTCCTATCCTCAACCAACCTTGCTTACTTGCCAAAAATTGTCTTTACACTTAGAGCCTTGCTCTATTTATACAATCCCATGGTCTGTGGACCATGGGTAGGCCGACACAACTTTACATTAAATTATATTATTTTAGGTAGACAACCCTATGACTCATCTTAAACTTTCGCATTCCGCGCTCGCATTTTGTGGAGTCTTTGCATTGCATTGACCAAAACTCGGGCTTTAGGCCCCAAAACCATGTTGTGGGGGGATCCGCTGCCCAACATATATAGATGTCAAATCATCCATAAAACCCAATCCATTAACCTTGGATTAGAACATAATTGTAGTTCCCTTGACTATATTTACAAAATACCATGGGCAGAAAACCATCATGCCCAAAACCATGTGCAAAAACCATGCACAAAACCATAGGTAGGTCCGCCCACGTAATATAGGGTGCAAAAGAAAAATTCCCCGAGCATTACCCTGGAACCTGTAGAAGGGGGCTACCACCCAACTAGAACCCTCTAGCGGGGGGGGCTTCCACCCCATGTGATCCCCCCCCCACCCATTGCACCTGACACAGCAAAGAGGGGGCTAGCTACCCCCCACCCTCCGACCCCTCCTCTAACCCCCTGGCTTCACTACTAGGGCTAGCCATGGAAAATCCAACAGTATAAGATAAAAAGGAGAGATTCTTAAGGATTTCAAAATTGAGGTTTATTGAGAGTTAAAAATCCAATATTATGAGGCATAGTTTGAATGTAGAATTGTTTCATTGATACTCCTAAGGATCCTTTCCCAAAGAAAGTTCTCCAAGGTTTAGAGATTTTTAAAAATCATTTTGTTTCTTTTTTCCATGTTTCCCTTTGTTGAAACCTAATAATTGGGATTGGGTGAATATATGTAAATAATGGATAATCGGAATATGAAAAGAGATTTGGACATGAAGCCTAAGAGTCCCTCCTTGTATATATCCATGAGCAATCTTAATGCAATGACACAATTCACATTGTGGAGTTACATCATGGCCTGACATGGTATCAAAGCACAGGTCCTAGCCTTTATTTTTGGCTCTCTTCTTGCACTTATATCTACCTCTCTGCCTCTGTCCTGCCTATATTTTGCAGGCTGACACCCCTATTCTACCATTCAAATATCTCCTCTCCACAGTCAATTTTAAATGCCCCTCCATATAGCACTCCCCTCTCTCTACTTTATGCACCACTATATTATTCTCGTAGCATAAGGAGACAATTCATCTTTGTCCTGACATGGTGTGGTTGGTATAGTGAAAATGGTGCATTGAAGCCAGAGTGGTGAGTTGGTGCATCTGCTGAGAGCGTTGTGACTATGACCCGACATTGTTGTGAATGTGTTATTCGAGTATGTATTGGTGGTGGAACGAATGGTATGTACATCATTGGTATCAAAGCACCATACGTTGAATACTGTGACTATGTTAATTTATTTTTTTAACACTGTGACTGTGAATAGTGTAATTGTGTCATGTGAACCTGACATTACGTTGATTTTCATATGGTTAATTTCATACTGGTTATACTCTGCTTATCCCAGGTTGGTCGTATTACTTGCAAAACTATATATTAATGAGTGTTCTCCATACACTTTTGCTTTGTCTCGATTCCCACCATGGCCCCGTCATGCAATAATGTGTTGCAACATCGAACTAATCACGCTCATATAACTCCACGCAGGATTGAAATATAGGCATTTAGTATAATATAACTTGTCCATCCTTGCATACACATTGAACGTTGTCATATGGTTAGTACTGTCTCCTCTCACCATCATACCTCCCATACCACTATATACTACTGTGTTGAATAATACATGTAATGCTTCCCATTAACACAGGTCTGACAGTCATAACTCCACCTTTTCATTTCATGTAACTTCGCCCCTCCGCTGCCCTCCATATATGGCACTCCATCATTTATGATTTGTTGTGATTTAAAACAAATCATATGTTACTACCTCCCCTTCCATAGTAGGTTCGCCATATACACCCTCCCCCAAATATACCTTTGTTTTAATATATCAAAGTGAATTTTTTACACATATTATCACTAGAAGTACAATTTCTTACATTATTGGCAGCAGAGTACATTCTTTTATGTAGTACACATTTAAAATGAATTCATTGATATCTATTGTTATAATAGTTCTCTTGGGAAAATAGAACTATCCTCAATAGTCGCGGAAGATAAAACATGCACTCATTTTCAATCATTTGTGGAAAGGAGTTTGTGTAGGAGAAGGAGATAATGAACTTGCAAAGCCCATCTCAATTAAGGAGATTTCCATTTGGGAAAACAAGAACGGCAAGGCCTATGCCTTGATTGCAACATTTGTAAATGAAGAGGTGAGTTTCCATATTTCACCATTTTCAAATGATTTTGAAGCCTTACAAAGTTGAAGGAACTCTATGACTCACACTCTCAACTTGAATTTGTCCAATTGATGATTAAATTGTTTAGTCTTGAATTTAAAAATGATGATCCTCTTGCTTTAGCATCAGAAGTAAGATCTATTATGCATGATATCAAAACCATTGATGTTCAACTAGACATTCCTCTCATAGCTTTTTCAAGGCACTATATCCAACTTATTCAAATTATCTTGAGTCATTGCAAGTAAGTGGAAACCTCAAGGAGATTATCTTTGACTCTCTTGTGAAGAATTTTTTTGAGAGAGAGAGCTTTTGGGAAGAAGAAACCTCCTCAACCTTTTGAATAAGTTTTGTGTCTTGCACATAGAAAGAATAATCCCGCTCAAGATTCTTCTAGAGGAAGAGGTGGTTGAAGAGGAAGAGGAAGAATAAATTTCAGAGGTAGGGGGGAAGACACTCTCAAGGAGAAAAGTTTGATCTTCATTGCAGACGTTGCAATAGAGATGGACAGATGCACCTACATGTAAGTTTCCTTGGGACATAATTGAGCAGGAAAGAAATCAAGCCAAAGGTAAAACCAATGACAAAGAGAAAGGTAAAGCACTTGAATCTGCTCACTATGTTGTGGCACATTGTAATATTGGAGTAACTGAAGACTTATTTAATGCTTCACTTGCTTCTTGGAAAATTGATTGGTTGCTTGATTCAGGAGAAACTTGCCACATGACCTTTGGAAGAGATTTTTTTGAAGAATTTACTGACAATGTTGATGGAGCAGTATACTTTGCAGACAGATCAAAACTCAAGCCATCAGGGCTTTACACAATAAGACTCAAATTGCTTGGTCTCCCAAAATTTCTTCTACATGATGCTTTATATCTCCCAGAGTTGAGGAGAAATTTATTGTCCTTGGTCCACATCTACTAGCAAGGACACTCCATTCATTTTTTTTATGGCAAGGTTGAGGTCAGAAAAGAATTAGATCACTCACTTGTCATGATGAAGATAGAAGAAGAAAGACTTTTGAAGCTGCAAGGTACCTCTATTCATGCACAAAAACCCGCATATTGTTCTCATTATGATGAAGGTACATTTCCATCAAGTCTTTTATGGCATGCTAGATTTGGACACCTGAACTATAACAACCTTCGCATGTTGAAGAAAAATGGTGTTACTAGTTTGCCTACAGTTCCTAGGAAACTTAAGCAATGTCATGTTTGTATTCTAGGAAAGCATAACAAACCGTCTTTTCATGATTCACATTCAAGAGCACATAGAAAACTTGAACTCATTCATTCAGATTTAATTGGTTCAATGCATTTTCCTTCTACAAATGGAAATAAATATATGATGATACTTATTGATGACTACATCAAAATGTGTTGGGTTTATTTATTAAAGAAAAAATCTAATGCTTATCAAACATTAAAGAACTTTCATACATGGATTGAAACTGATGCACAATCTCATATTGGCTCTAGTTGCACTGATAATGGAAAAGAATACACTTCAAATGAATTTGAAAACTATCTTCACCAACATGGGATCAAACATCAAACAATTGTGCCTTATAATCCCAAACAGAACGAAGTAGCTGAAAGAATGAACACAACAATATTAAATATGGTATGTTCCATGATGTTTTCCAAGAATATAAAATTGATGTTTTAGGCCGATGCAGTTCTATGTGTCGTGTATGTAAAGAATAGATGTCCATCTAATTATATTAGAAACAAGACTCCTTATGGAATGCATTATGGCAACATTCTTTCGATAAAGCATCTTAGGGCCTTTGGCTCCACCTGTTATGCCTTGATACCAATGGAACAAAGAAACAAACTTGGTGCAAGGAGTTGCAAGTGTATCTTCATGGGGTAGTCAAATACCTCCAAATCATATCGTCTCTATGATGAAGTTAATAATAAGTTTGTTGTATCTATAGATCTAATCTTTCTTGAAGCTTCCAAAGCTAGCAATGTTGTTGAGTGGCATCTTGATCGCTTGGATAGATTCTGACATGAAAAAATCATTTCAAGAATATGATAATCAAATTCCACATATTGAAGGGGGTATTCCTATATTGGATCAATCTTTGGAATCTTCTTCTGAGACACTATCTCCCCCACATGAAGCTCCATCCATTAATGATACTTTGAGTGATGTGATTAACAGAATTGGGAGACTCAATCTTGATTCAATCCCAACTCAGTCAACTAAGTAGCCTGGGCCATCTCAGAAAGGTCCTCCAAAATGGCTAACAAAGATACTTGAAAGTGTTCATCCTAATGAGGTTGGAAAGATGGGAACAAGAAACTCAACTAGGAAAAATGGAGGTGATGTAGATGATTTTGATTCACCTGTTGGTATGGATGTTTCTTATGATTGTGAACCGAAATTATCTATAGATGTTGAACCAAATTCCTTTAAAGAAGTCACTTCTTATTATGAATGGAAAGAAGTGATGCAGAAGAAATATGATGCCTTGATAAAGAATGTCACTTGGAAGCTGGTTGATCCTCCATTGGGAACCAAATCAATTGGCTGCAAGTGGGTCTACAAGAACAAGTATAAAGTTGATGCCTCACCTGATAAGCAAAAATCCAGGCTTGTGGAAAAAGGTTTTGCATAGAAGGAAGGGGTCGATTGTGAGGATATTTTTCCCCCACATCAAAATGGACTACCATCCGGACACTCTTTTCCTTAGCGGCTCATAATGGTTGGAAAGTCCATAAAATGGATGTAAAAATTTCTTTCTTGAATGGAGATTTGAAAGAGAATGATTTTATGTCCCAACTAGAAGGATTTGCTGTGAAGGACCAAGAACAAAAAGTATGCAAACTTGTGAAATCCTTGTATGGCCTCAAGCAAGCACCACGATCCTAGTATGAAAAGTTAACTAAGCATCTTCTGAAACTCAACTTCAAATATTATGATCTTGATGATGCAACTTTATTTGTCAAGAAAATTGGAAAAATAGTTGTATATCATGTGGTATGTATATATAGATGGTCTTTTGATGACATAGTAAAATGAGAGTTACATTGCATCCATAAATAAGGAATTGAGGAAAAGTTTTGAAAAGAATAACTTGTGCTATGTTCACTAATATCTTGGTATTAAAGTAACTCAACATTTGAAATCTATATTACTCTCTCAGAAGAAGTAATTTGGAGATTGATTGAACAATTTTGGCATGGTTGAGTGCAATCCTTTGACCACTCCAATGGAACAAAACTTAAAGCTCGCATGCATTGAAGGAAAATAATTTGAGGATGCAACAAAGTATAGACAGCTTGTAGGAAGTCTCAACTACCTGACTACTAACAAACCAAACATTTAATTTTCTATTGGAATCCTATCCAGGTTTATGAAAAGTCCTTGTGAGGGAAATTGGTTTGCTGCAAAAAGAGTTCTAAAGTACTTGAAGGGAACTCAAGACTTTGGACTCAAGTATACACAGGTGGGTGACTCCAACTTGATTGGATACTCTGATTTAGACTTCGATGGAAACAAAGAAACTGGGATACCTACTTCAAGTTATGCTATGAGTCTTGGATTAGGAGTTGTCTCCTAGAGATCATGCAAACAATCAGTTCCAACATATTCCACAACAGAGGCAGAATATGAGGTAACAACTGAGGTAACAAAGGAAATTGTGTGGCTCAGGAAAATTCTGGAAGATTTTCAAGTGCATTCAACTCCACTCATGATGGACAACACCTCTGCAATAAAGTTGGCAAAGAACCCAAAGTTCCATGATTGAACGAAGCACATCAATAAAAAAATTCCATTTGATTCTACATCACGTTTAGGTCAAGACAAACCATTTACTCCATTTTTCCACTAATAAGAAGATTGCAAACATCTTCACAAAATCACTTGGAAGAGAAAAGTTCGAAAGGTTCAGAACGATGCTTGGACTCACCAACATCCCTTCAGATTAAGGGGTGGAATGTTGACACTTAATCATTAGGATTGGGTGAATATATGTAAATAATGGAGAATAGGAATATGAAAAGACATTGGGAGTTGAAGCCCAAGAGTCTCTCCCTCCTTGTATAAATCCATGATCAATCTTAATGCAATGAAACAATTTGCATTGTGGAGTTATCTCCTGGCCTAACACCCTTAAAATGAATCAAGAAGTTTCCATGTTATTTTAACAATGGGTTGTGAGAAGGCTAAAGATATCAATTCTTCTACGATAGTTTTTGAGCTTTCTCTTAACCTATATATCTAGTGGAAGACTATAGTTCCTTTATCCCAAATTTATGAGGAGTAAGGAAATCCATTATGGAGATGCTCGGTCGTCTTCAAGCTAGAGCAATAGAGATAACAACAGGAGGATCCTTGAAATCATTTTCGTTGAATTTTATCTCATGTGAGGTTCTTTCCATGCAAATGTAACTAAAGGAAGAGAGGGAATTTCAACCATAATTGTAGCTTCAATACATGTTTCCAAATATGTTCAGTTGGCCTAGAGGTGGCCTCTATGGTTATGTTATAAGCTTATTCTAGATTAAATTTTATAATATATTCATGTCCCCACTTGAGCTTATCTAGTCCTTCTTGAAATTTGATTCTTCTGTTCAATATCTCTTTCCAAAATATAGTGCAATGCATCTCATTGATCCTATGATTCCAATTCTCTTGAGAAAGCAAGGATTGACTTCATGGATGTTTAGAATGGGAGTGTTAGTAGTGTGTCACCTTGAATGTCCTTATGAAACCATTGCATACATTAAGCTTCTAATTGTTGATGCATATGGAACTTTAAACATATAATCTATCTCTTCCTTAGTATTGGGACACATCTCCTTACTTAGTTTGAAATGGCTAGCCAAAGGTCTCGTAACTGGTTTTGCATTATGCATATTAAATATTTCCAACACCTTTTGTATGTACTCACTCTGAGACAATGTTAATTTGTGATTTCTCCTGTCTCTAGTTGTTCTCATACCAAAGATTTTTTTTGCAGCACCCAAATCCTTCATTGCAAATGAATTTTCCAATTTTCCTTTGAGCACATTTATTTCTTGCATGTTAGACTCTACAACAAGCATTTCATCTACATACAATAAAAATATAATATAGCTTCCATCAATTTTCCTTTTGAGATAGACACAATGATCAAAGTGACATCTATTATAACCTTGTTCAGACATAAACCTGTCAAATTCTAAATACCACTACCTTGGATCCTGTTTTGACCCATACAAGCTCTTCTTCAACCTGCACACTAGTTTCTCCTTCTCTTTGACCTCATATCCTTATGGCTACTGCATATAGATATCTTCCTCCAAATCCCCATGGATAAAGGTCATATTTATATCTAACTGCTCAAGATGCAAATATTTTGTTGCTACTAGACTTAAAATAGTTCTGATTAAAGTCATTTTAACAACTGGAGAAAATATTTCATCAAAGTTTATACCCTTTTTCTGTGCAAACCACTTCACCACAAGTCTAGCTTTATACCTTTTTCTACATCCATGTTTTCCTTCAGCCTGTAAACCCATTTATTCTCCAATGTTGTTTTCCTGCAGGAAACTTAACTAAGTCCCAAGTCTAGTTATGTGTAGAAATTTCACACTTGTAGATCAAACTGATATATGCAATGTACTAAAGCATAATACTTGATCTAGTTCTACAAAACATTAAGCGGAAGCATAATCGAATTCATGAGCAACATCAAGCATAAACACATATAACTGATCAAGAGAAATAATTAACCATAACACAAGATATATCACTGGGGAAAGCACCAGCATAAAACCCCCATCACTTTATTATCAATCAAGTGGAAATCCTCTTCTGTTTACAAAAAGAATCAGCACAAGAGTTATCCTGTACTCTCTGCAATCAAAAGATGAAGATCATAGACTACCTAGGCCTCAATATATAGGCCACAAGTACTCCAATATCCTATATTACATATTTCTCTTGGAAATAAATCCTTCTCCATGCAAGGAATACTTACTAGAAATATCCAAGCATTTGATAGTACATTGTCCCTCATCTGAACTCGACTGGGTCTCTGTCTGAATTGACATGCATCAGTTATCCATGAGGGAATGCTCAGTTATCTGAAATAATAGTTGTCACATGCATGCAAGCATTAACAAACTATATCTCATTAATTTAACTACTTGTTGAATTAATCTAACTGGACTTGACTAAGTAAAACTAAGTCAACTGATCCTCTCACTATAGAACCTACACTTGATTCCTCAATCAGTGGAGAAAATCAAGGATAAATTCCTCAATCAGTGGGACAACTAATTGCATGTTCTCACAAAGACTTCAAGTTTAATTTTCCATAATTAATTAACTCATGGAGATTAATTAATTAATATTTTAAACTATTGTTAAGACCAAATTCATTTTTACTTCATATAGTTAGATTATGGACTGCTAAAAATAGGAAGGGACCCAGAAATGCTATTTTTAGAAGATTCTATTTTTAGCAATTTCACCTCTCACCCAAGGTGGCCAAAATGCTCATTGGCCAAACTGCTATTTTTAGGAGTTCTATTTTTAGCACATTTAAAATTTAGCATTTCTTGTTTCCCACTTTTCAACACTCCCTCTCAACAAGAAAGGGATTATCAACAACCTCGATCCTATCTCTATGGAACTCAAACTTGCCCTTTGACAATGCCTTTGTCAAAATATCTGCATCTTGTTCCTCAGTCGAAATGTATAGCAACATCATGATCCTCTTGACCACACAATCCCGTAGATGATGATAGCAGATATCTATATGCTTGGACCTGTCATGAAACACTGGATTCTCAGAGAGTTTAATGCAACTCTGATTATCACAATATATCACAATAGGATCCATCATCTGACCAAACAATCCCAATAGAATCTTCTGCATCCAGATGGCCTCACATGTAGCCTGACTAGCAACCATGTATTCAGCCTCTACTGAGCTAAGTGCAATTGATCTTTATTTCCTGCTATACCAAGAAACTGCAGCTGACCCAAGGTTGAAGATTCCTCCAGAAGTGCTCTTCCTGTCTGATGGACTACCTGCCCAATCTGCATCCGTGAAGCCTTGGAGCTTCACTCCCTCTGTCAGCCTGTACCATAATCCATACTATGTAGTGCCTCTGAGATATCTTAGCACATGCTTTGCTGCCTTCTAAAATAACTTGGTTGGCTGAACCATAGCTTGACTCAGCTGGCTCACCGCAAAGCACAAATCTGGTCGTGTGTTCACTAGATACATAAGTGAACCCACACGTTGTCGATAAATAGTAGCAGCTACTACCTCACCTGAAGTAGCATCCTCCTTCCTCCAGTTACCTACTAGAGGAGTCTCCATGGGCTTGCACATCTCCATGTGGAAGCACCTGAGTATCTCATTGGCATACTTTCCTTGAGACACAAATACTTCCCCATCTCTCTACCACACTTCCATGCCTAGAAAGTAGTGCATGAGGCCGATGTCCTTCATCTCAAACTCTCTTGCAAGGTCCTCCTTTCGAGACTTGATCAACTGATCATCGCCTGTCAAAATAAGATCATCAACATAAAGTATAATAATCAATAGCTTACCTTCTACCATGATGTGATAGAGGTTCACATCCGCTTCACTCTTGGTGAAGCCCAACCCAGTGAAATAGCTATCGATCCTGGTATACCAAGCACGGGGTGCTTGCTTCAGGCCATACAATGCTCGCTTGAGCCAACACACATGCGACTCATGATCAAAGGTCTAAAATCCCTTAGGCTGCTCTATGTATACCTCCTCCTCAATCTCCCCATTGAGGAAAGTTGTCTTCACATTCATCTGATGGATCTTCCAACCCATCTGTGTCGATAGTGCTAGAATCGATCTAATCGATGAGTACCTTGCAACAGGAGCAAAGATCTCATCATAGTCAATGCCCTCCACCTGTGAGAAACCACGGGCAACAAACCTTGCCTTGTGTTTCTCAATACTGCCATCAACTGCCTGCTTTACCTTATAAAGACATCAAGAAGTAACCACTGACTTGTCGCCCAGTCTAGGAACAACATCCCACACACTGTTCCACATGATATAATCATATTCCTCTATCATCGCATCCACCCAAACTGGTTACTGCACTGCCTCCTCAAAAGAAGAAGGCTTGGTCACTACACACTCCCCAACCAGGGCCATGTAGTCAGTGTATCTATCAAGAGATCTCCTCTATCTGCGCTGAGAGGATGGCTACCCCACATTCTCTCTCGCATCCTGCATCAATCTATCAGCTTCTAGTGAGCATTTCCGCCCATCTCTAGAAGACTCTCCATTAGTGGTGACCTCCACTACTGGAATCTCTACATGTGGCTGATCCACATCATCAGGAGGCTCCTCCTCCTTAGGAACTAATAGTTGCTCATCATCACCATGTAACTTGAGCTCCCCCTCAAGTGACACTTACATGGCTCGCTGCTCATCAAACTTCAGATCCCTGCACACTGCATTCCTCTGACTGGCAGGTAGAAACACATGATAGTTGTGAGGCGTATCCGTGTACCCCACAAGTATTCCCAACTCAGCTATTAGGTCTAGCTTCTTCCGAGTATCTTTGGTCATATGACAAAAGACTGGTGATCGAAAGATGTGGAAGTGACTCACATCTAGTCACTTCCCTCAAAAAGCCTCTATAGGTGTCTTCATCCCCAACATGCAATGAGGACTTCTGTTATGAAGATATACTGTTGTTTTGCATGCCTCAACCCACATATGAAGTGGTAGGCCTTGGTCATGCAACATTGCTCGAGCTGCTCCCATAATAGACCTATTCTTCCTTTTGGCCACCCCATTCTGTTGTGGGTTATGAGGTGTCATGAGTTCCCGTTTAATTCCTTCTGAAGCACAGAAGTCCTTAAACTGCTGGGAAACATACTCTCCCCCGTTATCATCTGCAAGGCCTTTATTTTCATCCCTGATTCTTTCTTTGCCAAATATTTGAACTCACAAAACTTCAATAAGGTTTGATCCTTCTTTTGCATGAAGTAGATCCAACATCTATGAGAAAAATCATCAACAAAAATAACATAGTACCTATGATTTGCCATGGAGGCTATAGAGAAGGGCCCACATACATTTGAATGAACTCGCTCCAGAACTGCTCTTACTCTACTATCCCGATCATGAAAGGAAGCTTTTTGCATACTTACCCAAAGTGCAACCTTTGCATGTGCTCGTTTGCTCCAGCTTGCACTTGGGTAATCTGGTAGAAATTTGTTGCATGATCTTCAAGGCCCCATGATGCAAGTGGATCAGTCTCCTATGCCATAACTTGCCAATATCTTGGCCATGCACCACCCCTGCTTTGGAACTCAATGCAACACAGTCTTCTACCTGTAACTTATAGAGATTCTTAATTTGAATCCCTATCTGTTTGGTCCGTCCAGTGCCAATATGCGTTAGGAAAACCTTTCCCAAACTAAAGACTACATCATAGCCTTTATCCTCAAGCATAACAATAGACACAAGATTCTTTTTTAGCCCTAGTACATACATAACATTAGAAAGAGTGAGGGGAGAACCATGCTCCCTCTGAAACACAACAGTACCTTCATTTGAGACACGGTACTTTCCATCATCGCCTGTCTCGATCTGTATCTGGAGATCCTTCTCCTCCAAAGTGCTGAAAATATTCTTGTCACCTGACATGTGGAAAGAGGCTCCACTGTCCAAGTACCAAACACATCCCATGCTGGATGAAACCATGCATGCAATAAGTGAGAAATCCATCTCAAACTATGAGGCTAGTGCATCACCATTAGATTCCTTGGAGGAACCTTTCTTGGACTTCTTCTTTGGGCAATTAGTAGCATAACGGCCTAACTCATGACAATGAAAGCATCTCACCTTTGACTTGTCAAACTTCTTCCCTCCTTGAGAAGACTTTGATTGGGATGCCTTCCCTTTCCCTTTCTTAGCTTTAGATGCTAAAGCCAAGTTCTCTTCATCATCATGTTTTGATGAAGAAGCTCCATCCCTGGTGCTCCGTCTGATCTCCTCCTGCATCAAATCTGACCATAGTCGTTCCCAATCTGGCAGCTTGTCCTTCCATTCATTGAGTCCTGGTAACTGTGCCAGCTCTTAGGAAGGCCAAGGAGTGCTAGAATCACCATCCTCATCAGATGTAGTGACTCCTATGCTTGCAAGCTCATCTCTGCAGGTGGTGAGCTTGTTCAAGAATGTAGAAATATAGTCACCCTTCTCACACTTGATCTTTCGAAGCTTGTCCTTCAATGCCAACTTCCTTTGATCACTGCTATTCTGATATAAATCTTTCAATTTTTTCCACATTGCAAATAAAGACTCCTTCCCATGGAGGCTTGAGACTATGTGATCTCGAACACCCTCCAAGAGAATTCTCCTAGCTCTAGCCACACACTTACCCCATTCCACCAGCTCAGTCTTCTCAGTAGGCTTAGGGACTTCTTGATCAATGAAATCCTTAAGACCATTATCTTCC
>APFE031668304.1:143652-170299 GCA_000404065.3 Pinus taeda
AAATTCGTTTTTACTTCCTATAGTTAGACCAGGGAATGCTAAAAATAGGAAGGGACCCAGAAATGCTATTTTTAGAAGATTCTATTTTTAGCAATTTCACCTCTCACCCAAGGTGGCCAAAATGCTCATTGGCCAAACTGCTAATTTTAGAAGTGCTATTTTTAGGAGTTCTATTTTTATCACGTTCTAAATTTAGCATTTCTTGTTGCACACTTTTCAACATTATGTACCGAGGATTCCATATCTTCTCTCATGAATAATTCCCACTTATTCTTGGTTTCTACTTGCATCACTTATTCATAACATTTTGGTTCACCAGAATCAGTCAACAATACATAATATAATGAAGGATAGTATCGTTTAGGGGTCCTACTTATCCTGGTAGATCTTCTTACACCACTTTCAGGTGTTTGAGGTGCATGTTTTTGTTGTGGTTGTTGTTTTTGTGGTTGTTCATCATTATGATTTTAAGACACCTTTACTTTTTCTGTGATCTCATCAAGTATTGTGTATTCTCTGTTTTTTCCCTATTTCTTTTCTTGCATCCGATCCTTATACAAAACCTTTTCATTGAATATGGCATCTCTACTCCTCATGGTTTTTTGATTTTCATAATCATATAAGAGATAACCAAAATCATTAACACTATATCCAATCAAGGTACATTTCTTTGATTTTGCCTCAAGCTTTGTTATATTTTATTTGTTAATGTGGAAAAATACTTCACAACCGAAAGTCTTTAAAAACAAGTAGTTTACCTTTTTACATGTCCATGCCTCCTCTAGAATAACACTATCCAAGGAACTTGAAGTCCCTTTGTTTATTAGATAAACAATAGTATCTACAACATCTACCTAAAATTGTAAAGGCAATCCTGCATGCAATATCATGCACCTTGCACGCTCCATGATTGACCTATTCATCCTTTCTGACACCATTTTGTTATGGTGTTCCTGGAATTGTCTTCTATCTGCGAATTCCATCCTCTAAATAGTACTTATCAAACTCTTTGCTGCAATATTCACCTCCATTGTCTGATCTGAGACACTCACATTTTTTCATGTCTCATTTTCAACCAAAGCTTTCCATTTATTGAAAGTATCAAATACATCATATTTATTTTGAATATAATAAATCCAAGTTTTTATGGTTGCATCATCAATAAAAGTAACATAATAGCGAGAGCCACCGAGAAAAAATACCTGAGCAGGTCCCCATACATCTATATGCACAAACTCTAATTTTTCATTCTTCTTTTCTTTCCCAACTTTAAGAAATCTGACTCTCTTTTGTTTTCCATAAACACAATTCTCACAGAATTGGCAACAAATTTCTTGAGTGCATAATCTGCATCCCATTCTCACTCATGTGCCTGAGCCTATGATGCCACAATGTTGTATCTACTCCTGTGGAGGTAAAGCATTAACAGAATTAGAAATATCATTGTGTAAATACAATGTACCAACCTTTTCTCCTTTTTCTATTACCAGGGCTCCTTCAGTGACCTTCTAGGTTTTATCTGTAAAAGTATTACACATCCTTCACCTCCAAACTGCCTTGTTGAAATTAGATTTTTTTTCATATCTAGAACATGCCTTACCTCCTTCAATAGCCATTGGTTTCCATTTTGTTGTTTTATGAAAACTTTACCCATTCCAATGATTTTACAGGGTTTATCATCACCCCAACGAACCTGTCCAAAATATCCTTGAACATAATCATGAAAATATTTCCTATCAGGTGTGGCAGGGAATGAGGCCCCTAAATCTACCACCCAAGAATCAATACTATTTTCTAATGGAAGAATCAAAGCATCTTGCAACACATCACCTGTCACATTTGCTTCATGATTGTTTTCTTGTTGTTCGTCTCCTTTTTTTCCCTTCTGAGACATACAATCTTTCTTCAAGTGTCCTTTCTTCCTGCATTTCCATCACACTATCCCCGATATGGACTTGGATCTACCTTTCCTTGACTTACTGCGATATTTTGGGCTCTTTCCTCTTTCCAATTTTCTTCCCCTAGTCTCTGTAGTTAAAGCATTACCTAATGTCTCACTGGAGCTTTTATGTCCCTTTTCCTTGCTAAGAATTGCACCGACAACATCATCAAAGTTTAAAGTACTAGATCCAAAGACAGAGTTACTAATGGTCATAATTAAGCCATTCCAACTTTTTGGCAATGAGCACAGAAATAACAGAGTCCTAACTTCATCATCAAAATTTACCCCTACAGAACATAACTGACTGGTAACTGTATCAAAATCGTGTAAATGGTTGTCAACAGATCCACATTCTAACATCTTCATATTAAATAAACACTTCATAAGAAATACCTTATTTGAGGCCGAGGGTTTTTCATATAGTTTGGTCAATGCCGACATTAAACCCTTTGTTGTCGTTTCCTTTGAAATATTAAAGGCTACCGACACTGCTAGGCACAACCGTATTGTTCCAAGTGCATTTCTGTTGATAATATCCCATTATGTGTCTATTATACTCGCCGGCTTCTTTGTCTTTCCACTCAATGGTAAGTATAGATCTTTCTAATACAGATAATCTTCCATCTGCATCTTCCACAACTGATAGTTTTGGCCGTTAAATGTTTCAACCCTAAACCTACCATATTTTTCCATTGCTCCCACTCGAACCATGAGCCCTTCTCTCTTGCAATTTTATCAACCAAATAGACCTTCAACTTTGATGCCAGTTGTTAGAAAATTATATATTACGAAGCAATGGAACACATAAAATATTGCAGAAGCACAAACACAAAAAAATTCATAAAACAAGAGAGACACAGATATACGTGGTTCACCTAATTTGGGCTGCATTCACGGAGAAACAACCAATTTTCCCTTTTATATTATCTATCAAAATGAAGAGATGCAACCTACAATAGATCCGATGTAATTTCCTCTTCACTCTCACACAGTCTCTTCTCTCTTTCTCACTCAGAATACACATATACACAGTCGCAATACAATTCCTTCATATATAGCGAGGGGTTGACTTCTAGGGTTTAAAAAACCCTAAATTAAACATAACTTATACTGTCAAATCATCTTCCTAATGAATAACTCAAAACTACGAAATTACAATATTTTAAGAAACGACATTACAAATATTTTTAGCTTCAAGAGCGCTGCCCCCGAACCCCCACCAAGGGGGACCCATAAAATCGTCGTTGCTGCCCTATTATGAATTGGGGTCCAATGCGGAGATACCTCTGAATCAGGCTCCACACCCAACATCTTGTAAATTTTCTATGTAACCGACACATCTCTTCTCAAAGATAGCTACCATCGCAGGAGCTAGTTTCTTTCCATTCTACATGTAAGCAATTTTCACTATTTGTTATTAATGAGTTTAAGTTCAATTTTTGTTGTATCTATGTATTTATGTTTAAAATTGTATTTCATCTTGTCCCTACATAAACCTAGATTACCTCTTGGCTTCCATGTTATTTAACTTCTTCTTATACATAAGATACCTAGTCATAGTCATGCTTCCAATTGGTGAAAGGTTTGCTTTAATCACAAGGATTGAATATGAAGTATTTCCTTTAATATAGAGATTATAGGTTATAAATTTCCTTTGGATCTACTCTATATCCCTCCACAATTCCCTAGAGAAGCCTTAACCCAAAACCTCTCACCCATATAAAATAACGCAAGTGATGAGAGTCTCAAGGAGGAGTTCTTTTATCCCATATTGAAAGATCTATCAACTTACAGTTGTTCTCGAACCCATTGTAAATTTATCATCCTCCAATTATAACCTTTCTCAATTCTATAATTCTAATTGTGCTTGAGATGGATATAGATTATAATGTATTTGTATGAAGGAACTTCCTCCAAGTAGTTCAATTATAAATATAGTGGATGCCTTAAGGGTAGAAAATTTTGTTGATAAGATTAGCTAAATCCATATATAGGTATAGGAAATACTGCAAAATTCATTAGAAATATACAATGCTAGGCATGATCAACACAAAATAGAGAAGTCATTCATAGTGGGAGACAGAGTATGGTTACAATTGAACAAGGAGACACTGCATGGTCCTGGTAAGAAAATCAAGGATTTGCTATTTGATCCCATTGAGGTATTGGAAAAGGTGGGAGACAATGCATATAGACTCACTCTAACACCATACATGCATATTTACTTAATGGTGAATGTAGAAAAATCGAAATTCTATGACTCTTCCATGTTAGATCATGAAAAGGAACAAGTCTTACCTTTTGTAGACAATTTGGCACCATATGCTCAAGTAGAGTTGATAGAGGATACAATTTTATAGAAGCAATCTAGAATTACAAGACAAATACAACATGACCTTTGGCAAATTGGGTTGCAAGGATAGCTTCCAAGCAAGGTTAAATGGTACTCCAGGGAGAAGGTAGAGACAAATTTCCCTCACATCATTTAGTAAAAACTTGTGGGGACCAAAATCCTCCCAAAATAAAGAGTTATAACCTCGACTAGATCATTATATTATTTTCCATCCATCTTGATGTTTTCTGAGTGGAAAAATTAGAGGAATCATCTCACAAGACCATTTTACAAGTGGGTCCTAGTGGGTCCTAGTATGGCGAATTGGGATCTGAAACATTTTGGAAGCATTTTGAGGCATTAAATGGTAATTTTTGGGGGTAAAACTTTATATGTTAAGTATTTCACCTTGTAGCACTATTATACACTTAAATACCTTTCCAATGATGTAAGCAGAACTCAAACAGAGTTTGAATGCAAAAATTATTCCACTAGGAAGTTGACTTTACTGTTTTGACCATCATGATTCGAAAGGATATCACATCAACCCATATTATTCATGGAAAATGGGCTAGCCACGTGACATGATCAAAAATACTCTAGAAGAGTTAATATTGTAACTCTAGCCAAGTTGGAGTCAAACTTAACCACTAGCAGACTTTTGGGTTATGTTATAATGGAGTCATCATGAGATGCAAGTATCACTCCTTTGAACTTGCATTTATTTCCATTCAGAGAAAGAGAGAGCAAAGTAGTCTGACCTTCCAATTGAGTTTTCTCTCGTACCGAGATCATATCTTGTATTCATTGTGGTTTATGAATTTTATTTTGTTGTTATCTATTTTATATATTTTATCTATTGCATGCATATGGAAAACACAGTAATTAATGAATCCATAAATCTAAGGAAAAAATAATTCTCATGGCATAAATTTTGGATTTTGATTATAATTTATCAAATTTGTTGGGAAAAATTATTCAGTGGAATATCCATGTTAGATTATGGATCAAGTAAGGTGGTGATAATTCTTACCTATGTATTATATAAGGTTCAAGAATGTATCTGAATAGTAATGCTTGACACATAAATGAACTATCATAATTGAACACTTGTGGTACAAATACAACTTTGACTAACGTAGAATTCCAATGTACATTATGTTGGTTCTCCACTTTATCTAAATAATATTTGATCACTCATTTTTGGAGTAATGCTTCGCCCTAGTATTTTCTTTATTAAATATGGATGATTCTTTCAACTTAAACACATCGATGGATTTCAAGGACAATGATAAGAAATTAATTGAAAATGAGCCAATAGTAGTCTTAAATGGGTTGTGAATTCTAAGCTTAAGGTGAAGGTGGGGATAACTCTAATAGTTAAGGTAGTCGCGGTAGGATTGGATGAAGGAACAACAATATTCATGAAAATATGAATCTTACTTTTTAAACTCTTTAAAACAATGAAATAAGTTAATTAGTGGACAAACTCAACCTTTTATCCTTTGAACTCAACCTTTTTTCCCTTGAAATTCTTCCCGAGCTAGGATTTTTTCCAAAAGTTAGTGTTCTACCTAATTGATGGAATCTTTAGTCCTGAAACTTTGGGATTAGGGGTTTTGACCCCTTTAAAGATGAAGATCATAAATTTTTTTAACAAATCAGTCTTAGGATTTCTTCCAAAAATTAGTGTTCTACCTAATTGATGGAAACTTTAGCCCTCGAACTTTGGGATTAGGGGTTTTGACCCCTTTAAATATGAAGTAAGATCATCTAAAATTTTAACAAATTAATGAAGTAAAATTTTTCGAAATCCAAAAAAAATAACTTATTAAAATGGTTGAGATGATCCATTCATTAATTTACTCCCAAAATTTTTTATTCTCGTGTAGGTCAACCTCACTGATGTCATCCTGATAGAAAGGCAGCTTGTAAATCTACCACGTATTCCCTTGCAAGTGGTTTATGTTACGAATCCTGACACTTATTTCATTTACTCCCGTGAATATGAAAATCATAGAATCAAATGTAATCAATACCCACGTCAAGGAAACATAAAAGTTAAAATTGGTGTGATCTTATAGATCTAAAAATAGACATATAACACAATGAAATTAAGTGTTCGGATCCAAACTAAAACTTATACAAAATTTAATGCAAGAAATAAAAAAGCCATCTAGAATAACAAACCAAAAAAAAGTGAAACATATGTGAATATAAACAGAGTTTGGGAAAGGGATATGAGATCAAAAATAATTGAAAAAGGAAAAGTTACCACATGGTTTTAAGATTTTCTCATTGTGGTGTCAGGTTGATAATATCATCCCAATAATGCAATCAATCTTGTAATGAACAATTGAGCATTCATATGTTATGCATCCATTGTATTATGCATGAATTTATAAAAACAATCATATACACAAACAGAGAGTGCAAAAATGGCAGCAAAAGATTTGTAGTAAATAGTTTCTCGAAAAGGAAACAATTGGGACTAATTAACTGTATATCAGGCCAGCCTATAGGTGACAACCTGAGACAATTGATATGTGACCTACATTCTCAATCAAATCGTCCATCAGAAGTACAACCTATACTTGCAAATCCTCTCCTACAACACCAGATAATAGGTTCTTATTTCAGACACAATTACCAATAACTTGAAGTCCTTATTCAACATACAAATGCATCTTATTTCTATTATTCTGAGACGAAAACACAAGAAGGGCAAAAGAATTATGTTCCTTAAAAAGAGATGCCCTCCCTACTGGACAGAATTTATTTGCATATTTTGATTCTTCCAGTCTCTTCCCACCTTTCGATTTCACTTGCATGTGTTAAAAACGCTTTATACTTTAACTTGCCATGAAGACAGAGGAGGTGTTTCTGCGTTCATCCATGTGAAATCCATGTCATCATATCGATCTCCAAAGACACCAGCTGAGGATACCAAGTCTTCTAACTCCTTCATCTCCAAAGGTGTGAGCTCAACAGAAAGAGCACCTATGTTATCTTCTAAGTTCTTCACTTTGGTTGTCCCCGGTATTGGTGCAACATCATTTCCCTGATGATGAACCCAAGCAAGTGCCAATTGAGAGGGAGAGCACTGCTTCTTTGAAGCTATTTCACATATTCGCTCAAATATAGCCTTATTATTTTCAAGATTCTCTACACTAAACCTTGGTGTACCCTGCAACAAAACAAAAATTATGACAAAGTCAAAGATATGTGGTCAACTTGATCCACGATCTAGTCATAAAGTATTAAAGAATTAGCAGAAACAAACATGAAGAAATGGAAATGCCAATTGAAGCATTTATCAAAGAACTAATCCGGTTCATAATGCTACAATATACAAATAAGAATAAAAGGATCCAAGTACCCTTCTGAAATCATCATCTGCTAAAGTCTCAACCATCTTTGGTCCAGCAGATAGGAAGCCACGCCCTAGAGGGCTGTATGGCACAATTCCAATTCCAAGCTCCCTGAAATGAAACTTTTAATTAGTAGTCTGCAGTTTGCAATTTCTAGTATTAGGGAAATTATCTACAAGTTGCAAAATTTGAGCTCCTAAACATTTCCTACCTGCAAGTTGGAATGATTTCTTCCTCTGCATCCCTAGTCCACAATGACCACTCTATTTGCACTGCTGTTATAGGATGAACAGCATGAGCCCTTCGAATTGTTGATGCAGAAGCCTCAGAAAGTCCAATGTATTTTATTTTCCCTTCTTCCACTAATCTTTTCAGTTCTCCAATCTGTAATTGATACCCAGACAAAACATGGCAACAAAAATACTTGAGCATATAAATTTGGAAATCAAAAGAGTAAAACAAAGGAAAAAATACATCAAGAATTTACATAGGAGTGACCATTAAAATGACGAACTTTTTCCAGTTAACAGGAATAAACATCCAGATCTGATCACGGTTCATGTTTCAATTTTGTTTGCATAATGGCATGTAGTGCCAACACCTTTCCTAGAATAAGTTCAACTACCCAGAAAGTTAGGGCGCATCAATTATGATTGAACTTCAAAGACAATTAACAACATTCGGTATCAATTAAATATATGCCTAATTCCAACATTCGGTATCAATTAAATATATGCCTAATTCCAGATAAAAACCCAAAAACAAGTTGTCCAGTAGCTTCCCCTTTGATACATGCATCCATTACTCGAGCAGACTTTGAATTCCAGTGCAAATATAGTGTAAACTTTGTCATTGAACAAAACCCCAAGGAAAAAAGGAGGACAAAAGGAAAAACAGGCCAGGAATGATTAATTTTTTTAGTATAGGTACACTGAACATTATGGGATTAACGTGTATGCCCTTGTATATATTACTAATTAGTAATCTGCTGTGGGTTTCCAATGAGGTCTTCTATGCCTTCAATGATGTCTTCTATGCCAAAGTACTGGTGAAACAACAAATGAGAATGCACTGAAACAAAATAAGATGATATCCATACACACCGTGGCTTCAATAGGGACTCTAGTGTCAATACGGTGCTGATAATAAAGATCAATGTACTCGACATCGAGTCTCTTCAAGCTTGCCTCGCAGCACGCTCGAACATATGCAGGATCTCCTTGAATCTCTAATTTTCCATCTACATTTTTCAGTCCAAACTTTGTGGCTAATTGGACTTTGTCTCTTATCCCTTTAATGGCCTGCAAGTGTGAGCCAAAAGAAAAAGTTAAACTCAAAAATAAGTGTCTCAACGTGGCTAATCTATAACATTCATCTGTGCTTGCAAGGAAAATAGAAACCCCTTTGAGGAGGCAGGCAGTCCTACCTTTCCAATGAGGATTTCGTTGGTGAAAGGTCCGTAAATGTCCGAAGTGTCGAGAAAAGTGATGCCCCTGGAGACAGCATGGTGGATGAGAGATATCATTTCTTGATCGGGTTTTGGAGGGCCATAGAAGGCAGACATGCCCATGCAGCCCAACCCCTGCGCTGATACTTCTAATCCTTGCGACCCCAAATGTAACCTACGGACTGCCGATGATGATGCTGCCATTTCTCTGTTGTCTGATCGGTATATCCCACTTTCCCAATCAAAGCAGATAAGGGGTTCTGGGGAATTCATTTGTGTATCTATAGGTTTTGCTGCTCTTCTTCGTCGACAAGAGGTTGTAGTAGTCTTGTACTCTGCTACCTACAAAGCAGTGAGTTGCTTTAACCTGGCTGAATATTTTACATTTTAATGTTCAACTTTGGCGGCTGATATTTTAAATTCCAACTTTGGTTCTCGAATTTAATGTGATATTCCCTTTTCTTGAAATCGTCAAAATGGACGGAATTTCCTTATAGTATTTGCTATCAAAATGGACGGAATTTCGTTATAGTATTTTGCTATGAGATGAGATCTGTCTATTTTAATGTGATATTCCCTTTTCTTGAAATCGTCCATTTATCGTCAAAATGGACGGAATTTCCTTATAGTATTTGCTATCAAAATGGACGGAATTTCGTTATAGTATTTGCTATGAGATGAGATCTGTCTATTGTATTTGTTTTTTGTTTCGGGAGGGAAAATAATAAAATAACATTTCTAGACTCCATCAAGCTTATTAAAGCGGATAAGAGTTAGGTTTTTGTGTCATTTTTAATTTATTTAGAATTTGGTGTGACCAGTTCTAGTTTGATCTAGGGACAAAAATCCAGTGGTGAATTTGTTTAATAGATCCATCCAGGGTCCATGATTGAGCTTCAGAGTTTTAAATTAGTTTTTTAATGAGCACTCATGCATATCATTTGCAGGGGCTCCAATCTTATTTGTATGGACATGTATCTTGTTTTCAGCTATTAATATAAATAACAGGTTGCATTTTCAGATCCTTTATGTTCTTGTTCCTCTTGAAAGTTTATATTAAATCAAAATGCTAAAGTGCCCTAGATCTGTTAAAAAATTTAATGTTTGGGATCTTACAGTGGTATTGGAGTTGTGCATCCTGTGAGCGTAATGGTTTATGCAGGGAACTTCAGTGTTATTTATTCTCACCTTAGTCGGCATTACCATCTTCGGCGGTATTTGATATCAACCTAGGTGGTCTCTTATTTTTTAGTCAAATTTGAAGCCCTCCTACAACCAGTTCGAGCATCAGATCTATATCTGTAGAGGGTTTTCCGTTATTAAAAAAAAAACATATTTTATGGGGTTTTCAGCGTTGATCATTTTATGGGTTGATAGCAACGGTTTCAAATTTATTTGCAGGGGCAAGTTGATTTCTTTGGCTCGTGAAAGTTATCGCACTGGATTACATTGAGGGTTTGCGAGGCCATCCTATTCTGTGGAGGAGAAGCATCAGATCTGAGGTGTTTCACAGGATGTGTTCATTAGCGAGCCGAGATCGAAGATTCCCAATAGAAATCGGGGACCCTTTTTAGATCTGGAAGGACGAAAACATTATAGTATAAACAGAGAAATTGTAGAACCTCTTGAGCAATGTGGAGTAAACAAAGGCGTGTGTCATCTAGTGTTTTTCCAGGCGATCAAGCAGCGATAGATAACAAAGGTGTTAGGCAAGTGTGAGTGTTATTGCAGGTCTCGTGGGCTAAGTGCTTGTTTGAATCTCAAGGTCCATTGACCAGGAATCGTCGTTGTGGGCGCAATGGCAAGGCTATAGAATATGAAATGGCTTCTTTAAGCCAGCTGATAAGCCAACATAATTATGAAGAAAAACACATGAAAAAATGAAACAAATAAAACACAACCACTATGTGAGCTCAAACCTGTTGTAAATCTCATATATAATTAAACCATTAACTACATTCTTATATAGTAAATTTATTATAGTAATATGATTATCAATCAACTGTCTAATCTGAAACAAATCTACTGACACTACCAATCTTGTGAAAGCTAATTTTGAGCACTAACCTCCCTAATAATTTGCTACCCTAATTTTGCACAGAGAACACAAAATTTGTTGACTAAATTGTCAGCAATTTACATAACAAATTAAGCATTATTCCCAACACTCCCCTTAACGATTAATGAGAATTTACTATCTTATCTCGTAGTGCCAAAATTTGAGCTTTTGCAACTGCTTTGGTGAAGATATCTGCTAGCTGATGTTGAGTATTTATATGCTTCAATTCAATATCCTTCTTCTACAATAAATCTTGAATGAAGTAATATTTCATGTCAAAATGCTTTGTCCTGTTGTGATGAACTTGATTCTTTGCTAACTTGATGGCATTTACATTATCACAATAAATCACTGTAGGCTAAAATTGTTTTTCTCCAATTTCTTCCAAAAAAATTTATAAGTCAAAGAGCTTATGTACCTGCTTAGGTAACTGCAACATACTCCGCTTTTGTGGATAAGAGGGCAACAATGCTTTGTTTTTTTTAGCTCCATGTAATCAAACCAAAACCAAAAGAGAAACAATTTCTAGATGTGGACTTACGATCATCAAGACTACCTCCCCAATCTGAATCACTAAATCCAACAATATTGAACTTTTGAGAAGAGTAATATGAATAACAAAATTTATAGTGCCTTTCACATACCTTAAAATCCTCTTGGCTGCCTTCATATGTAGTTCAGATGGATTTGTCATATACCTTGAAACAAGTGAAACTGCATATGTAATATCAGGCCTTGTGTGGGTAGAAATATCAAGCTCCCCACAATAATTTTGTAAGTTTTCTCATCAACTAAATCAACGCCATCATCTCTACATAACACCTCTCCATGAGCACTTGGAGTAGGGGATGGATTACAATCAAGCATATCAAATTTATTTAGCATATCCTATGCATACTTTGTCTGACAAATGAAAATCTCATCCTTCCTTTGATAAACCTCCATTCCTAGAAAATGTTTCATGATGCCTAGATCTTTCATCTCAAATTCATCCAAAATAGCAACTTTGAATTTATCATTCATCTTAAAACTACTACCCATATACAATAGATCATCAACATACAAACCTATGATTAGAATATCAATACCTTCTTATTTGTAGTAAAGGGTAGGATCACTCTTACTTCTCTGGAAGCCATTTTCCTAAAGTATCTATCAATCCTTGCATACCACGCTCTTGGTGCTTGCTTGAGACCATACAAAGCCTTCTTCAAGTTGTAGACATTATTCTCCTTTCCTTTCACGTCAAAACCTTGTCGCTGGTCCACATATACTTCCTCTTCTAAGTACCCATTCAAGAAGGCACTTTTCATGTCCATGTGATGTATGCTCCACTTTTTCTGAGCTGCTAATGAAATCAACATTCTAATGGTCTCCTATCTTGCTACTGGTGCAAATGTCTCTTCATAATCAATTCCATACTTTTGCATCAATCCTTTAGCAACTAATCTTGCTTTGTGTCTTTCAACACTCCCATCACTCTTAAATTTAGTCTTATCGACCCATTTGGTGCCAATCTTTTTCTTGTCATGTGGAAGCTCTGTCAACTTCCAAGTGTCATTCTTTTGAATGGAATCCATATCTTCTTACATGGCTTGCATCCAAACCTCATTAGTACATGCATCTTCAAAACATGATGGTTCAAAATCAGCCTTGGCTAATAAAGCGAAATTGACTATCTCACCTATTGGGCTTTCTTCATGTGCTTGATTTGCACTCCTCTGATAAATATCACTCAATCTTCTTACCTTCCTTGTAGAACTTGGAGAAGAAGTTGGACTTGAACTTGATGTTGAAGAAATTGATGAAGGGTTGCTTGGTGGAGTTAACCCACTAGTTATAGAAACATTAGTTGGCTGCTCATGATTAATATCAACAATTATATCATCATTCAAAACAGATTTTGTCTTCTCAACATGGCCTTTTTGATGACCATAAACTCCCCCTTCATAAAAAATTACATCTCTTGAGACAATAAGCTTATTATTTAGAGGATTATACAATTTATAAGCCTTGCTTGTCTCACTATACCCAATAAAAATACATAACTCACTCTTTGCATCTAACTTTTTTCTATTCTGATCAGGTACATGCACATAAGCCAAACAACCAAAAACTTTGAAATGATTAACATTAGGCCTTTTTCCATACCAAGCTTCATAAGGAGTCATCTTTTCCAGTTCACTGGTGGGGCTATGCTTGAGGAAGTACATTATTGTAGCAACTGCATCTCCCTAATAAGAATTGCTCAACCCGTTAGTTTGTAACATGCATCTTGCCATTTCAACCACAGTATGATTTTTTCTTTCAGTTATGCCATTCTGTTGGGGTGTGTATGCCGTAATATGTTGCCTCTTGATGCCATTCATATCACAATAACTATGGAAAGATTTTGAGTTGAATTCTCGTCCACGATTAGTCCACAAACATTTGATCTTGCACCCTTTCTCATTTTCTACAAGGGCTTTGAACTTATTGAATGTATCAAAGGCTTCACTTTTAGCCTTAAAAAAATATACCCAACAATTTCATGAGTAATCATCAATAAAAGTGATGAAATATGATGACTTACCCAAACCCTTAGTCTGCATAGGACCACATATGTCTAAATGAAAAAGCTGAAATGGATGATGAGCCCTCCATGCAGTGCTCTTTGGAAACCTTTCCCTTGCATGCCTTCCTTTAGCACATCCTTCACAAACCTCCTTATGCTTTTCTACCTTGGGAAAACCAGAAACTAATGCATGTGAGGTTAGAAACTTCAAACTGAAAATTTAAATGCCCACACCTGAGATGCCATAACCAACTTGAATCATCATAAGCCATATTTGCAAGATTGTTGTTATGTTCATCAAACCTCAGGGGAAACATCATATTTCTTATCATAGGCACAACAGTGATCACCCTATTTCCCTTATTCTTATCATATATAATACATGTCTTATTTTCAAAAACTACTTTATAATTTTTCTCACATAGCTGCCCAACGCTCAACAAATTATGCTTCAATTGTGGAGTATAATAAATGTCATGAATACTCTTTATACCTTCTTTTGTTTGGACCTCCATAGCTCCTTTGGTAGCAACATCCAATGATTTATCATCACCAAGCTGGATCTTGGATTTGAAACTTCCATCCTTTGCTGAAAACAACTTCTCATTCCCTGTCATATGGTTAGAGCATCCAGAATCTAGGTACCAAATATCTTTACTAGTATTTTCACCTTTGGCATAAGATAAAAATAAATGATCTGGAGGACACTTACCACTTTCTTGAGCATAGTTAGCATTTTTACCTTCTTTCAATCCGCATTCTCTTTCAAAGTGGCCATACCTGTTACAATAGTAACATTGGACATTTTTCTTATCAAATCTACTTCTACCTCTTCCTCTGAAACTACCTCTTCCACTTGAGCCACCTCTTCCTCAAACTCTTAAAGAATTTTGGCTTTGCCATTTACCTTGACCTTGATTGCTTTTGGCAGTACTGCTACTTGCATCTTCATTCTTTGTAATTTGTAATTTATAGGAAAAATCTTTCTCTACACCTTCAAAAATGTCCTTCAATCTTTCTTCATGAGACATCAATGATCCAACCAATTGATCAAATTGTAGTTTTGTCAAATCCTTACTTTCTTCCATGATTATGGCAACATGATTCCATCTATGTGTTAAAGATCTCAATACCTCACTAATTAAAACTTCATTACCTACAGTTTCTCCAAGTGTATCCATTTTATTGACCACATCTTTGACTCTCACACAATAGTCACTCACACTTTCAATTTCTTGCATCTTCAAATTCTCGAACTCTCGCTTGAATTTCTGAAGCTTGACCACCTTAACTTGATCATTACCTTGGTAAGCTTCTTGTAGAGTCTCTCAGGCATCTTTAGCAGTTTTTTCTCCTGATATTCTTGGAAATAACCTCTTATCAAGAGCTATCTGAATGTGAAACAAAGCTTGAGCATTCTTCTTCCTTGCTTCCTTTCTTGTTGTTCTTTCATTGGCTCTAAGGGCATTCCAATCAGTTGGCTCCTCATAACCTGATTCAACAATCTCCCACAAATATTTTCCAATAAAAAAGGTTAGCATCTTAATGTACCAATAGTCATAATCATTCTCATCAAATTCTCGAACTGGCATCTGGTTAGAATTCAACATGATTAACTTTGGCAAAATTCCAACAATAAAACTTTAACCCAAAACAATTTTACCTGCTCTGATACCACTTGTAGAATATGAAATGGCTTCTTTAAACCAACTAATAAGCCAAAATAATTATGAAGAAAAACACATAAAAAATGAAACAAATAAAACACAACCACTGTGTGAGTTCAAATCTACTGTAAATCTCATATATAATTAAACCATTAACTCCATTCTTATATAGTAAAATTATTTATGGTATGATTATCAATCAAGTGTTTAATATGAAACAAATCTACTAACACTAACAATCTTTTGAAACCCAATTTTGAGCACTAACCTCCCTAATAATTTGTTGCCCTAATTTTGCACAGAGAACACAAAATCTATTGACTAAATTGTCATCAATTTACATAACAAATTAAGCATTATTCCCAACAAAGGCAAGGTGGATCATAAGGCCATAGGTCACCAACTATTGCATAGCGGACCATCAGATTACGTTGAAGAGCCGCGAGGCCATCCTGTTTTGTGGAGGAGAAGCATCAAATCTAAGGTATTTCACGGGTCTCGTTCATTAGTTAGTCAAGGTCATAGATTCCCAATAAGTCAGGGACCCTTTTTAGATCTAGAAGGACAAAAACATTATAGTATAAGCAAAGAAATTGTAGAACCTCTTGAGCAACGTGGAGAAAACAAAGGCGTGTGTGATCCAGTGTTTTTCTAGGAGATCAAGCAGCGTGCAGATAACAAAGGTTCCATGCAAGTGTGAGTGTTATTGCAGGTCTTATGGGCCGAGTGGTTGTTCAAATCTCAAGGGTCGTTGACTGGGAACCGTGGTTGTGGGTGCATTGGAAAGGCAAGGTGGATCATAAGGCCATAGGTCACCAACTATTTCACAGTGGACTATTTGGGTCATGGGTCGTGGCAACATCAAGTGTAGATCTCAAGTGTCGGGCCACGAAGTTTCTAGCTAGAACAAAATTGTGCACTTCTATCCCTCAAACCCTTCCCCAAAAATGTAGTCTCATTTGAAATAATGCAACAATTGTTGGTTGTTGGTTTTTAGCATGGGTGTAAAAATAGTTTCAGACCTCAAAAAAAGGGATTCATGCTTATAGATGAAGGATCACATTAAAGTTACAATTCTGGTATTTCAACTAGCTATGAGAAGATAATGCATTATGTGATGTCTCCTATAAATAAATAAGAGAATACCAACATTGATCATTTCCTTATGGGCTTTTGTGTGGATCGTTTATGGGTTGGAGTTTGACGGACCGAGGTTGTGATTGTAGCAGAGATTGGAGGTCATTGGAGGATCTAGAAGCGTAGGGTTGTCAATGATCTGACTACGTTGAAGGACCAGACAGGATCAACGGAGCTCCTAAATTTGTGGGTTCATGTGCAACCATGTAAACATCAACTAACAAGTCAAGATCTGGCATCTTTTAGAAAGACTGGATATAAGCATAGTTTTCGAGGGTCGAATTTCCTTTTTTGTTTGGAGGCCGAATTCTAGGAAATAAGATGTTGATTGGATTGATGAGAGCTATCCTAGAGAAAGTATAGAGGCGGTCAAAATTTGGTATCAAGATTCCATAGTTCATTTTCCATTTCTTTTGGGCAAGGATTCTAGGATTTCCCTTTTTCTTCAATACACTTGAATGTGTGTTTGTTGAGGAGGAGGTGTTGTATTACTCAACAAACCCCCATTTAAATTTATTTTAGCTACATAATAAATAATGGGGACCCTTTTGAACTTCAAAAAAATTCTTTAGTCCTAATAAAGATAAAACTATTTTTAATCTTTCGTAAATAACCCACTTTTATAAAGGTTTCATATATCATAATTATATATCAGAGGTATCAAACCATGCAAATACTATTAAAACCTGATAGTCCTTTCTTTGTTTAAAATAATGCATTATCGGATTAGCTATATTGGATCATTCAAATATCATAACATTCCTTATAGGAAAGTTACGATAAAAAAAATCCTTGATCGAATTTCCCCGATATCTAAAGCATAAAGTGGTCACTTCCTTTATATGTAATACTTCAAAGTAACATCGTCCCCACAACATTGCCACCTGGCATACCGGAGCTCCCAAATATTGTAACATTCAACCAAGTGCTATCTCAAAAAATCTGATGCCACAAACTTTTGATACTCGATATCCCCGATAATAAATGCTTCTGCTATTACCAAACTCTCGATATCATAACGTTTTGATGTCTCACACTCATGATACCTGATATCTCCGATACTCTTCCACTTCGATATCTCAACCATCTAGTATTCTCATCTCTGCTCATATCAAGACTTTTCATATCAGATGACACTCTTTAAAATCCCATATATTCCAAAACAACAATATCAAGCCCCTGGTATATATGCCCACCTACACTTATAACTGTCTAATCTTTGAATAATATATATTAGAAGTCCCGAATATCATAACTTTTAGAGTGAAACCATCGAATTTCTCCAATAAGATTTCTTTGATATTCTGATGTGTCCATCGCCAATGTGAATCCACGTTTTTCATTTAATTTCCAAGAGTGGCGAATTTATGGTTTTCGAAGTTATAAAACAACTTTATTCATTTCAAATTAATATTGTCATGATTCGCCCTTTAAATACATAAATCATTATGGAAATTCGTTATTTGCGTAAAGATATTTATGGTGAGAGAATTATCACTTAGTATTGTGTTATCCATTGCAGACCAGTCCCGATAAACGCAATTCAGAAGATATGTCGAGGATAACTAAAGAAAGAAAGAAACCAGTTGCTCAGTAATAGCTAGCCGCTCAACCAACTGAAAATATTGACACACCAGGGTTGTTTTCAGGTACAATTTTTTCTTTAGACACTCATAGCACCTCATGGGAATCTATTTATCAATTATTCGAAGAAGAGGGACCAAGGGTTACTCAAAGAACTGTCGTAGCTGAAGATTCCGCTCCATTTTCTAATACCACTTACAACGACGTTGCAAACTCATTTCTACACAAAATTGTTGCTCGACCCAAGCTCCTATCCTATACAGATTTGATCTAGTGGGTTGTGGAACATTTAAACATTGCAGACAAAAAATTCATAACAAATAATGATACAATCATCGACTCTTTCAGTGGTAGTGATATCAATGTTATGTATTATTTACCTACTCCTCAGTGTAAATATGACAAACATTTCACTGAGAATTTCATGAGTAGCATTGATCATCCATTAGAACCCATCAAGGATTGGAGGAGAGATCCCAATAAGCATAAGCGTGAGGAAAAGGGCATATATTCAGTAGACTCCCTTGCAGGACCTTATTGCCAAATTACTTCCATGGTATGTAGACTTTTCTCCTATCCTAATAGTTAGAAGTTCCCATATTAATGGACTCCTTTAATAGATGTTGCTTCTGAAGGATATATAATGGACTCAGAAAATATTTTATCTAATAACTTCGCCATTGACATTCTGAATTTTAGAAGAAAGCATAAAGTTTCAGAAGGTATAATTCCCCCTTTTTATATGAGCATGTATATTAAGGACGTCCTGTGCTATAATATGAATTTTGCCACCATGGGATGGAAATGGACTTTAGAGGATCCTGCTCCTATTCACATATACCATAATATCCTCTGGGATTCTAAGTACCAACCCCATTTCTATAAGATCTACTAGGGTGTCATGCTGCCAATTCATCAAATTACCTTTAACAAAAGGTCCCCTAGGATTTCTCCGGAAGTAGAGACAAATTTGCTCAGAGTTGGGAATTGGTTTGGTGAAGAGTGGTTTACCTACATTTGGGTCTTTGGCAATCTGGCTAATCCACATATTTTGCACCTGTATGTTCCCGATAAACTGCTAGCCCATGAAATGGCCTACCAAATGGTAGGTAATGGAATTTCTAAAGTGCTCAAAGAATCCAATAAGAAAGTATGGCCTACCTTTCCTTTATGTTGTGGTATGTTCACATTAGATAATTTCAAACATGCAACTATTGAGGTGAACTCTATTTTAGAGTTAAAGTTTCCAACTATCCCTAACAGGCAATATGATCCTCATGGAACTACTAAAAATGTTACTGTTCAATCAAGTGTAAGGAAATTTTCTCATGAACTTGATCAGCTTGATGATTTTTTGAAAAAGCTGCCGCTTATGCCATAGTTGCCAAATATATTTAAGAGAAACTAGCTCCATAGGAAATTAATCAGTTTTCACAATACAAGGAAGTAGGTTCTCCCATTTACCCTTGGATTTGTTTAAACTTCCACAAGAAACCACAATTCAGGAAGAAGTTATAGTTATTTCTTATGAACGTATTATTGATATCCCAAATCCAAAGAGACAAAGGCTTCTTCTTCCACCCATATTTGTAGAATTTCTCTACAAATCTAGCTCTTATGCTAACATGTAGAAAATCTATTGTAGGTTAACCTGATAATGCAATACAAATCAAAGCAAAATACTATAACCTACTTTTACTATCAATTTGCGGAAGCTTAAAGATCGAGCTGAACACTTATAACCAGAAGAAGAAGAATCAATACACAATACACATGAGAATACTTTGGGGAAAGCCTTAGCTAAAAACCCCACTATCTGTATTATCATACAAGGTGGAAATACATAGGAATTATACAAAGCCATAGCTCTCAGTACAATCCTCATTGTTGGGCATGGAATCCCCCCCACAACATGTTTTGGGGCTTAAAGCCCAAGTTTGAGTAATATTATTGTAAAGCTTCGCAAATTGCGGATGCGGAGCACGAATTGTAGGTTAGAGTCATAGGGTTGTCCGACCTAGGTTTGAATTGTAGGTTAGAGTCATAGGGTTGTCTGCCCTAGGTTTGAATGTAGTGTTGCGGATGCGGAGCACGAATTGTAGGTTAGAGTCATAGGGTTGTCCGCCCTAGGTTTGATTGTATAAATAGAGTGAGGCTCTAAGATTGTAAAGTAGTCAGTTAACAAATGGATGGAATCTGATAGGATAGCGAAGCATAGAGCAAGAGTCTAAATGTCTTGGGTCATAGTAGTAGGAAGAGGCTCTGTAGCTTAGTGTGCAGAGACCTAGTAGAGTTTGTAGCTGAGTGCACGGACCCCTGCAGCTAAGTGCGTAGGGTAGAGTTGACTCTGTAGTCAGAGAAGAGAATAATAAAGAGAAGTTTTGGTTCCAATTCTATGTATCTTTTCTGAGTTATTACGTGTTTGATATTACTTGAAATTATACTGTTTCTTTACTATGCGCACTTGTATGAATTGGGAATATTGTTAAGTATCACTGGGAATGTACAAATAAGCTAAGGTAATCAACTAATATCGGGCAACTAGTAAGGACTTGGGTAATAACGTTGTTTGGCCCTAGAGTAGGGCTGCATGAAAGCAACATCTCAGGCTACGAGGTACAGGTAAGTGCGTGTAGCGCCGTGCATGCCAGGTCAAACCACGGACCACTCGAAATCATCAGACAACTCCAGGGTGTGGAAACCTATTTCTAAGCACCCTCTCATACTACTTTGGGTGAGACCTCAGTCTGCGCTCCGCGGACTGTTGCCAAAAGGGCCTGTAGTACCGAGATTTGTTTGGCTAAATCACTTCTGAACCTGCGTCAAGGCCCACTAAGCCAACAAATGGTTCCATTGCTGGGACCAAGATTTGCATAAGGGATGTTTTATGTCATGTCACTGGAATATGACAAAGAAAGAAATTGAAAAGTGGCTAGACAGAAAAATTCGCGAGTTCACGGCATAGGAAAAAATGAATCCACGAGTATCAAAGGAACAATGGTTAGAGCACTGCGTGTATATAGAAATCCATGAGATTTTCTTTGCATCCTTCCCCTCTGAATTGTGTGAGTGGATCACGAAGCTACCAGACAGTCAAGGGAGGTGTAGGCTCGACAAACCAATCGTGTGGACTCCAGAATTGGTTTGTAAGCTAGAAGCATCATAAGATAATATCACGCGCGCCATGGACTATTGGCTCGATCGGATTATAGGAGGGTTCATCACCGAGTTCGCGATAGACACATTAGTCAGCTACAACGAGGTGGAATGACGTTTCCTCAAAGGACTGCGAGGTAAGTACATTAAATCTTTGAAAACCTGGATTAAAATGCTATTATGTGAAAAGTGGGTCATGCGAATAAATTGATTTTTGGGACTACGCGAAGTGGGAAGATCTACAGAAACAAAAGTAGCGAAGAATTAGAGACTAGTCCCTTGATTTCACCCTCGCAGGAGAGCGAGGAGGAGCTCGCGAAAGTTTCTTTGTGAAGCGCAATTAGTTTGATAAGGCAGCGAATTCCACACATACCACCCCAACCTACACCACCACTGGTTTCACCATCATCACCTCCATCTTTGTCCACACCACCTCCGCCACCAACACAGTTTAGTATGGCGAGCGCATTAAAATTGTCGGTATTCAAAGGAGTAGGGAACGAAGATCCGGACCAATTTTGGTTTGTGGTAAAAGAAGTATGGGAAGCGCAAGGGGTTACAGATGACAACATAAAGAAGGCAACACTGGTAAGCACGTTGCAAGATTACGCACTGACGTGGTACATTGAGCACTCTAATGACAATCCAAATGCATGGATCGCAGAAATCCAAGCTGCGCTGAACAGGGAGTTAGCAGGCCAAAATCGGAGATGCAATTAATATCAGGTTTAAGGAGATCGCGATGCTTCCAGGCAAGACTCCATGGGAACTTGATCAAAGGTTGAAGAGAATTATTTGCAAAGCCAACATGATCTTTGTTGAGGAGGTAAATCCCCTCTGTGGACAGAGGCGATCCCTACTAGCCCAGACCGGGTCTAGCAACAGTCATCAAATGCTATAGCGCAAATTCCTAATTGCAAATTAACAGACCAGTGATGAAGGCCTACCTGGATTCAAACACTATTGTTTGTAGAAGAGGTGGTGCTCATGTTCCTTTGCTCTAGCAGATCACAATCCTCACGATCTCTATGAATGGACACCTGCACATACAAGAAATGACACAAACACAAGCATAAAATCCAGCATATGCAACTATATATCAGTCAGAAAGGATATAACTCATCATCATCACAAATAACAATAAGAGTGGAACCATAACCAATAGTCATTCATTAATAATTCATCAAAGAAGAATACAACCAAAGTTCTGACGTTGGATTCTCCTTTGGCGGGTAGTCAATAGCACATGTCTCGCAAAGCTTGTTGGGAGTAAGGACAAGCCTCTCTCTTTGGTTCTTGGACAACAATCTCCTTGCTTGGATTTGGCCTTATGGGAATCAAGAAGGCTCTTGCAGCATGAAGCTCTTGGAAACTTGACAATTCTGAATCTCTGGAACTAGCTTGCCAGGGAAAATGGACAAGCTTTTATAGATGGAGGAAAGGGGAGTTGGGATCATCCACAATAATCATGGGATTGGCCATATCATCAAGGAAGCTTCCATGAGAGGTGGCAAACCACTTCCTCTCTATGGAAATCCGTGGTTGAACCACCCAACTCAAGATAGATAGCAGTCTAGGAATTTGTTAGGACGAAACTTCCTCCGTTTGTTTTTAAAAAAAAAACTCTGATTATGGTTTGCACGGGTGCGACTCTATGACAGAGCGCCAACTGGCGCACCCTCTTTGGAGGATTTCCACCCTTGGCGTGAGGGCTGTACTATGGAACCACGCCAATGGAAAAAGAGCTGTTTTTTGGGTTTTTTAACAGGAGATGTCTTCAGGGCAAATAAAGCTCATGTTCATGGGAATGCAATGCAAGTGTTTGTAGGCCATGTCACTTCTCATAGGTCCCGGAATGAGTCCTCCAAGATGCGGGAGAGGGGTAGCAGGGATGGTGATGAATTGTTGTGTAACAGATGCCCCCTAAAGCATGAGGCCTGAGAGAGAGAGAGGGGTGAAATGCTTTACGAGAACATGTCCAACCGAAAACACTGCCGCCGGAAAACCTGTGTGGAGAAGTACAACTGATATCTCAAATACATGATATAAGTGGTCTGGGCGCAACCATCCATAGTAGAGTACACAAGAATCTAGATCCAAGGTTGACACAACAAATCCGTGAGGATCGATAAAATAAATCAGGCTGGTCACACCATCAGTGAATAGTCATGTAATATCATTAATAATCCACAAAATTGCAGCCTGGATCCCAACAGACAAAATCCAGGGTCTTGCGCTCCATCTCGATCCGAACAAAGTACAAGTTCAAGCATGTGAATATAGGAGTCGAAGTCGAACATGCAGTAACATCATCTGATTACCAGCCAATGATGAAAAATTTTAATAGACGCGAGAGGTACCACCAATAATGACAATGGCCCTCAAGGTACTATAGGTACAGTCTACGGCGTGCGAATCAGTGAGCCAGCGTCGAACACCCGTAGAATCATTCGATCGGAGGCCAATGATGAAAACCTCGCTTCGAATGCGAAGAACCTGCCATTGAGGCATGCAGGCTCCAATGCACCAAAAGGGAGTCTCTAGACCAACTTCCTGGATAATGAGCTGAAGTCGACAGGAAGCGACCCTGATCGAAGGTGGGCCATAGTGTTTCCCACATCATTGAAGCGAGACAGAGGAGGATAATGTTTTTGTGAATCAGGATTATATGAGTTATCAGAGGGAGGTTGATATTTCGCAGAGGTCAACTTCTCTTGAACATATCGGCGGCACAACAGTGGACTTGGCAGTATTTGACATCAATCGATCAAAGGTCATGGTGACAAGGCAAAGAGCAGATGAGAGGTCAAATAGGATCACCCAAACCCACGGAGGCAAGTGAAAAACGAGATGAGATGTCCCCACCCAGACATGAATGTAGACAAGTGCCATGTTCAAGAGCGACATATTGCCGACACGACAATGATTTTGGTTCTATTTTCCCAACCATTTCTGGTGAGTACCCCAGTTATTTGTATTAACAAGCTTGACGGGGATAGCATATGCTTGTAAAGCGTCATTTTGACGGAATCCAATGTCATCAAGTTTTAACGAGTTTGACAAAGGAAGAACTTGGCGTCTTTTCATGTTTAGAGAGTTTGAAAAGACAGCAGAAAAGTAAACTCTAGGGGTGTCCTTTTTCGCAAAGTTATGTCTCTCGAGCCCGAAAAAGTATAAAACAATGCTCGAAAGAACCGCCCGACCATTACGATTGAGGAGTACTTTTCATGATTAGTGACTTCGACCTGAAAAAGTAAAAAAGTGACTGAAATCATGTCGTTTCGTAACCGTTAATGAGCCTGAAACAACAAGGGCCCGACGATCTTTTCGTCTTTACATGGTCAGAAAAGAGTTTAAAGGCGACCACCTCTTATTTACGTTTAGCGAGTCAAGAGGAATAACTCGACAATCTTTTCATTTTTAGAGAGTCAGAAAAGAGTTGAAAGATGACTCCAGAATGACTTTTTAGTGTATTTACTGAGTCTGAAAAAGTATAAAATATAACTCGTTTCACCATCTAAGTTGCAAAAAACTTGTCGCTACACAAAAAGCAAGTGTAAAACCCATTTTTGACAAAAATATATTAAAATATTCGGAAAAAAATAACTTTTAAAACCTATTTTGAGTTGAAAAAGTTATAAATATGTCAAATGGTAAAAACAAAATTACTTTTTACTTTTTACCTCACTGAAGAGCAGCAGTGGTCCATTTGGTGTGCGAACTTTGGGCGGCGATTGTGACAGATCCGTGCTACCATTTAGAACTCCGTCAGTTCCAGGTAAGAGGTGCTTCCTAGCACTCCATTTCAATCCATTTTTTTATAGTTTTCTTTTACTCATTAGGTTTCTATGGAAGGATTTGAAAAAATTAGGGCCGCACCCATTGGCGCGGGTTTCGGGCACGGACCCGCGCCAATGGCCGAAATGAATTTTTCCTTTTAAATTTCAAATTTGCAAATGATTTGAATGCATTTTGAGCCTACCAGAGATCTAATCAAGGGTTTTTTGATCATGTGGATGCAGGCAACCGAGCAAAATGGTAATTGAATGGAAAGAGAGGGAGCACGAAAGAGTGGACGAATTGGCCATGGAAGATGAAGTTTGCATGGACGCCCTCAGGAATTGTGGGCTGAAAAAATTCTTCCTGACACGTTACTTACGAGCTCAACCTGAGCTCTTACAATACTTGATCAGCCTTTGGGACGAGAATGAGCAGGTGTTCAGATTACGAGATCAAGTATTGGAACTGGATGTATCTAACATCTACTTTATCATTGGATTGTCACGCAGAGGTCTGGTGCCCATACTGATAGGGAGCAGACCATCTGGCAAGAAGATGGGCGAGGTGATGGAACGAGTGTTCCCAGGGGCACAATTCGGATCCGGGAGTGCAAAGGTGGATATTGCCACCATCCGGGATCTAACACTCAAGGTGGTGCTATTTACCATCACATGGGCTGCGGGGGCATAGGCACCGCACGAGGTGACCAAAAACCAGCTCTTATTTGCCACAGAGTGTATGAATCCCACTATATTTGATTGGTCCACAATAGTGACAACAAATATGAAGAGACAGCTTACAAAATGTAAGCAAGGCAAATTGAAACAGTTTGGCTACGGTTCTATTCTGGTATCATTCATTCTGGAACGATTACCAATCTTCCAAGGCCAAGGGGCCATAGTAGCTGATCCAGTGCCACGAGAGCCGAGAATGGCTCGTTGGGCGGCATTAATGCCCAGAGGGGAAGGAGGCCAACAGATGTCCTGGAGGCCAAAGTTTTTTGGGTGGCTATGTCGTCAGCTGATCGTGGTCGAAGATTGGCCATATGCAGGGACTGACTTCGCTGGTGATCCAGATCTTCCACTGCCACAGGGAGATGAGTGGGACGAAGAGCTGGGTATGATCTCTTTTTGATTTTATGTTTTATGATTTTTTTGTTAATACATGTTCGTTCTAACAATAGTTATATGTGTATGCAGATGTTGGCCCAGAGAGACCAGCTGGCATGTCTCCTATTTCGCAGAGAAATCAGCTTGTAGCTGACCCTCAGGAAGAGGGTGCTGAGGGAGGAGAACTGATCCAGAACCTCGAGGGGATCGCCCGGGGGATTCCAGACTATGCCCAACTCGTAGATGTCCCATTGGCGTACTAGAGACATACAGTGGGAGTGCATAGTCTCATCCACCATCTTCTGAGACGCCTAGTGCGTGCGGTGACATGCTATCATGAACACCACAGAGATTAGACACCTAGGGTTTATTTTCATGCATATTTTTTGAGAGACATGTCGTCTCCGGATGTATTAAGACACACATGTATATTTTTTGATCTATGTGATGCATGCTGTGAAAACATTTCGACACACACACCCACACACACACACACACACACACACACA
>APFE031668304.1:189373-232767 GCA_000404065.3 Pinus taeda
TCTAAATCATAGGAAAAAATAAAAATGTGAGAGCATAACACATAAAACACATATACACAGAGATTTCCCATTGGATCTCAAAACTGAGACTACCAGCTTGATTTTTCATTATATTCCTTTCAATGTTACAATACATATTTATACATGCCGAAGCATCCAATACCATGGACCGAAAACCATCGCGTCCAAAACCATGGACCGAAAACCATAGGTAGGTTCGTCCAACCTAATATAAGGTCCAATTTTTTTTTTCTCGGGGTGCTGCCCCAAACCCCGTAAAGGAGGGCTACCCACCCCCTTCAAACCCCCCGGACAGGGGGGCCTACCGTCCCCCCGCTGCGCAATTGGCGCAACGAAGGGGGGGCTTCGCCCCCCCTCTAACCCCCCGGTTCACTACGTAGGTTAGTCGTGGAAAGAATATAACACAACCTAACAGTTGGTTGCCCTGATTGAATTTGAGGTTAACCAACTTGTCTAGACAGTTGACCAGACTGGACAGTGGGTTGGCCTTGCTGTACGTAAGGCCGACCACCCTGCCTAGAAGGGTATCCCTGCTGGACCCTAGGTTGTCCTTGTTGCATATAAGGTTGTCCTGGATTTCTAGAGGGTTGCCCAGAAGGGTATCCCTGCTGGAGCCCAGGTTGTCCTTGTTGCATATAAGGTTGTCCTGGATTTCCAGAGGGCTTCCCAAGATAAGTAAAAGATGGACCACCATAGGCCGAAGGTTTTCCCTGAAAGGGTTGTCCTTGTGGGCCTCCAGGTTGCCCTGGATAAGATTGCCCGTAATGCTGCTGCCCATAGGAAGGCTGCGTGTAAGACGGTTGACCTTGATAAGGTGGTCCTTGAAAATCCACAGGGGGTACTTGGCCACCACCGTAGCGAGTGGTGGCCAAATTTTTGAGGAGGTAAATCCCCAGCGGATTCGCCAAATTGTTGAAGAGGTAAATCCCCTCTACAGACAGAGGCGATCCCTACTAGCCCAGACCGGGTCTAGCAATAATCATCAAACGTTATAGCACAAGTTCCTAATTGCAAATTAATAGACTAGTGATGAAGGCCTACCTGGATTCCAATGCTATTGTTTGTAGAAGAGGTGGGCTCCCGTTCCTTTGCTCCGGCAGATCACAATCCTCACGATCTCCGTGAATGGACACCTGCACATACAAGAAACGACACAAACACAAGCATAAAATCCAACATATGCAACTATATATCAGTCAGAAAGGATATAACTCATCATCATCACAAATAACAATAAGAGTGGAACCATAACCAATATTTGTTCATTAATAATTCATCAAAGAAGAATACAACCAAAGTTCTAACGCTGGATTCTCCTTTGGCAGGTAGTCAGCAACACATGTCTCGCAAAGCTTGTTGGGAGTAAGGACAAGCATCTCTCTTTGGTTTTTGGACAACAATCTCCTTGCTTGTATTTGGCCATATGGGAATCAAGAAGGCTCTTGCAACATGAAGCTCTTGGAAACTTGACAATTCTCAATATCTAGAACTCTAGAACTAACTTGCCAAGGAAAATGGACAAGCTTTTATAGATGGAGGAAGGGGAGTTGGGATCATCCATAATAATCATGGGATTGGCCATATCATCAAGGAAACTTCCATGAGAGGTGGCAAACCACTTCCTCTCTATGGAAATCCGTGGTCGAACCACCCAACTCAAGATAGATAGCAGTCTAGGAATTTGTTAGGACGAAACTTCCGTCGTTTGTTTGTTAAAAAAAAACTCTGATTATGGTTGGTGTGGGTGCGACTCTATGGTAGAGCGCAAAATGGTGCGCCCTCTTTGGAGGATTTGCCCCCTTGGCGAGAGGGCTGCACTATGGAACCGCGCCAATGGAAAAATAGCTATTTTTTGGGTTTTTTAGCAGGAGATGTCTTCAGGGCAAATAAAGCTCATGTTCAGGGGAATGCAATGCAAGTGTTTGTAGGCCATGTCACTTCTCATAGGTCCCAGAATGAGTCCTCCAAGATGCAGGAGAGGGGTAGCAGGGACGGTGATGAATCGTTGTGTAACAATCTTGACAGATGCACAACACCGCACATGGTTTGTAGCGTCACTAACACCTCATCTAAGGACGACGTTGTCACAACAAAAGTTATCCACCCAGGCCGAAGCATTGGAGAATTCAATGAGACGTCACGAGACCCCTATACAAGATCCTGGCTTGGGAGTTCAACAAATCCACGCGCAACTGAAAATTTTATGTCTGGAAATGCAGAGTTTAAAACAGGACATGACAACTCCCCCCGAGGTGCGCAAGGAGGTATGGTGCATAAAATACAAGGGACAAGGACATGACAAGGATCACTGTCCAGTCTTCACGAACTATTTGTCGGCAGGAGGGTTGATGCCATTGAGACTGGAGACACAAGTAGGGCCAAGCGCGATGCCTGCATTATGGTGCGTGATTTGTCAAATAGGAGGAAAACATGCTATGGACAACTGTCACCTATTGCAGAAGTATATGCAGATGTCCCAACAACTGTTTTGTAAGTTTTGTAGGTCAATAGGTCATGACGAGTGCACCTACAAAAGTTATGAGCTAATGATGGATCAAACCCCTACCTACAGGGTGCAGACTAAAACATGAGCCCTTGATCAAAATGCAGGACTGGTGCGCACTAGATTTCAAGGGCGCGACCGAGGTCGAGGTGGAATGGGACCAGGAAGAGGTCGCGGACAGTTGATTTGTTACAATTGAGGAGGGCCGGGACATTATGCCCGCAATTGTACAAATCCGACAAGAGCATCATGTTTATATTTTACTCAGTTCAACCATGAGACAGAGGATTTCCCTACACTAATAGCGAGGCTGCGCGATAAGGGAATAATCCAACCTCCCCCAACTCAGAATCTACAAATGATGAGGGCTGAGCCACACAAAGAGGACCCGAATGTGAACATTGTGCTTCAGAGCGGTATCACAATAGGAGATGACAAAGGTAAGAAGCCTGAAGAAAGTGCATGGGTTCGCAAGGCTCCTACAAAGGAACCTGAATTTGATTTGGAGCGTGTGAAGGAGACATTCATGGAAGCTAAGAAGAGCTTCATGGAGGCCTCCACTTTAGGTAGCAAGGATCAACTAGACCCAGAGATGGATCCTTCAGTGCTCACTACCTTTCTAGAGACATGTATGAAGTTGTTGCATAATAGCAGGGCTATGAAAGGACTACAGGAACTTATCACTAGGTGCACTGGGTCAGGAGAGCCACACGTAGTACGAAAGCTCGGGAAACATACATGGCGAATAGGAAGGGAAATGAGATTGAATGTGCAACTCAGTGAGTGTGAAATGGATCAAGTAATTCTGGATCTAGGATCAGACACGAATGTGCTACCAAAGCAGACACATGGGCAGGCCCGCGCTGCAGTGGTCTCCTATTTAATTGCGCATGGCGAACCAACAAAAGATCTTACCCATGGGGAGATTGCAAGGGTAACAGTGGATATTGAAGGTGCGAATGCGCTGGCGGATTTTGAAGTGATAGATATTATCGATGATAGCAATCCATATCCCATACTACTTGGAATAGACTGGGCCACTGATATGAATGGAGTCATAAACCTGAAGAAGCGCAAAATGATTTTTGAGAAAATGTCACTACACGTAGTAGTACCTCTAGATCCTGCCGAAGGAGCGTGATATATCGAACCAGTGCAAGACGACGATAGTGATGAAAATCTCGATTCTATATACAAGATAACCGTGCGAGAGCAGGATTGGGTGAATCCAACAATAGATGGTAGAATTTCGTGGGAGTGCGATAGCTCCTGCAATTCGGATTTAGACAAAGAAGTAGAATGATGGCAGAACCGGTTACACGAGGTAACCATGCTAAATTGCAACATGATGATAAGGTCATTACACTATGCACAAACAGAGGCAAGGGATCTGCCCATGTACGATGGATTGACATCAGTGGAGGAATTCCTAAACAAATTTGAAAGCGAAGTACCAGAACAACAGCGGTTCGATGCTCTGAAATGGGCAGTGTGCGCTATGCCCGCAAGGTGGTGGGGTACGCACCAGCAGAGTTTCGGGGATTGGCGCAACTGCAGAAAGGTGATGCTTATATGATTTGGAAAATCTCAAATATGGATGAGAGCCAGTTTTGAGGGGTGAAACAGTTTGCACGCCCACCTTTCCAGATGGATATAGGTGTATGGTACATAGCCCGCATGAACACACACAGCTCTAACGAACAAAAATATGAACAACAGGAAGAAGAAGGAAAGACGCAACTCACCAAAGATTATCTGAGGGGAGGCCTTTAGCAAGGTGTGTGAAGTGCTGAACAAGGTCCAGTGGTTCGATGGGCCTATAGGACCATGTGCAAAACCCTGACTGCGAGAGCAATTCTAAAGCTGCGGTATGAAGCAGGGGCTATAATCTCTGAGGAGCATGCAAAGCTGAGTCCGCACGTAACAACACCCTTATATTTGACAGTGCATGAAGCCTAGAATGAAGAAATCACACAGCTACACGAAGTAGAACATATAAGACTTCCAGAAGAAATTTGATGGGGAAACTTTAGACTTCGCGAACTTGAAAAAGACCGGGTATGGCTAAGAAAGAAAGGTGCTTTAATGGATGCTGAGGTCAAGAGGGTGGAAAATGAAATAAGGGAAGCATTTCTCATCGATAACCCAAGGATGGCAAGGCAAGGTGTGTATGATCATACTGAAGAATTGGAGGACTATCACCGAAAAGTGGGTAGTCCGCTGCCATGGCTAAGACTGCATGTCGCCAAACACAGTAGCCAGGGAAGCACATTACAAATAGTAGAGCATGCAGTGCCGATCAGCACAATGGAAGATGAGGATTTTCCGCGAACCATGCTGGAAGATGGGATGGAGCCCCACGCAGGTGGTGCAACCACCTGACTAGTCGTAGGAAGAACAATATTAGTGCTCCAGGTAGTTGAAAGGGAGCACAGGACTATAAGTTATTCTGTCTAGGAGTTGCATGCTTTGAGAGGTGCGCACAGGAGTAGAATGTGACAGGGTTCACGACTGCACATGGAAGGTTGCGCTACCGCGCAGGTTGGCTGGGAAGTGACCATTGGTGTCACTATTCATGATGGGATGTTCGATTTGAGGCAAAATGGAGCGGGCGGCGGGCATTTAAGACGCAAGTTATGGCAAGATTTAGGAAAATCTGCTTCCAAGAAAGCATTGATGGCCTGGAATTGAGGGGAATAGTCGAATTTGAATTCAAAAGGCGCTATAAAACTCAAAGGGCTAGCTAGTGCACAACACTTGGTCATTTGAGAATTGAGCGCTTGAAAAGAGTGCAGAGTGTTGAGAGCTGAGTGATAATTGAGCCCCTAAGTTCGCGAGAGATAGAATACAATGTAGAAATGATGAAGACCACTAAGGATGGGTTGGGAATTGAAGAGGGAACCACCGATGAGGCTGCGGAGACCCCCATGGTACAGGATGTTCCTAAGGGCACTAGGGTGGTCACAGAAATCACCATGGACGCCACGACCGAAGAAGGATAAACAGGCAATGGGTCCAGTACACATGTCCCCAACGAATCTGCAACACAACAAATTGTCCATGGAAGAAAAGGGGAAGGTGGTCACAATTGAAACAGATGAGGAGGGAGAAGACTTGTATGCCCTGATCGCCGCTGCAGAAGAATAAGAATACGTGGAAGAGGATATTCAACCGTTGCACTTTGCAGCAAAATCTCCAGCGTATGTCCCTCCAATGAAAGGGAAGACCAAAGTACGAAAGGATCTAGATGCAATGAAGAGTTCAATCTAGACCCCGCTCCTCCCCGATGGCATTGTATTTGAGGGCTCGCACCTAGGGTGTGTGCCCACCATGAAATTTGAAGATTGGGACCTTGCAGACAACAAGAAGTTGCCTGACCTAGAGACTGTGAACGTGATGAAGCATAATATTGAGGGGAAGGTGATAACATTAGAATCGCGAAAATGGCTGCGCGATGTGGAAAAGGCCGGATTGCTGCAATTTTTATGGATACCACATTTCCACTGCGTGCCCATCACCATTTTCGTCATCAGGCAGCTGATCTTCCTGGTGCATGATGGGTACCTATGGCTGGTGGATCCTATTCCCATCATGGCAGACCTCATCCACCGTATTTCTTGGCTCCCCTGCAAGGGAAAGGACCCTGCAACTATCGCTGGAAAAAGTAGCAATTTGGCTCTCACAGAAGCCATAAAAGCGAAATATAAGTTGGAGAAAAAGAAGAGGGGCTACGCCATCTCCAGCATCAAGGATAAGGGGGTGCGCGTAACAACTCAACTCCTTGATGGAAAAGTGATGAGAAAATGCTACGCTGATGAGGTACCAGCGTCAGTGGTCGCTTGGCCAAGCAGTGCGTGGAGGGGGTCTAGTTCAACTCGGCCAAACTCCTCTGCGAGGAATTTTTGTTAAACTGTCACAAAGCCTAGGAGCAGGGTAAGACCTTCCACTACGCGTGGTTTCTCTTATCCATATTGCTGGTAGCAGGAGAACTGCCGGAGGATAGTTAGTTCCTGAACATTGATTGGGACTTACCAAAGGCCGCGAAGTACGCTTTGCTCTGGGTCACCAAGGACGCGAAACAGATTCGCGGTAAAAATTTTTTATGGGTGCTCATTGAGGGGAGCATCTGAATGTGGATCAACTGGAGGCCGCGCCTGTCACCTACGGTGTACAATAGTCTGCAGAGTTTTGCAGACTTCAAGGTGGATATGCAAAACATATACATCAAGGCGTGAAAGGATCTAGCACAGCAATGGACAAAGCTACCATTTGTAGCCACTGACGACGCAATCTTCACTGTATTGGAGACATGGCCTCCTGAATGGCGCACCCCAAATATGGCAGAACTCGAGAAGGTAGTGGCATAGAAGAAAAAGGACAATGCTAAGCTATGCATCACCCAATTAGCAGAGAGAAGGTGAAATGAAAAAGCAGCAACTGAGGTAAGGGCAGTGCGCGAAGCAGCATAGAAAGCCACGGAAAGGCCATAGAAGTAGCAGCAGCAGTGCAGACAACAGAGGGAGCAATGACATAGGCAAAGGAGGGCCAAGAAATGTCCTTAGGGAAGGAGGCAGAGGACACTGAAATAGCAGAAGGGAGCGCGGACCCAGGGACCGCATCTACATAGCTCAAACAATTGTGCATCGTAGAGAGATCAGGTCCAAGGAAGAAGGTCAAGGCTTCGAAGCTAGCCATTGACTCGATCACAGTAACAAAAGGCAATCTCCTTGGCATCGGCAAGATGGGCCGTGATGTCACCAGTGAAGTGCTCCAAGAGTTTATGATAGAGAACCAGAATGTGTTGGGGGCCCTCAGGGCGCAGTTGCAGGAGCTACAGGTGCAACCACCTCAGGAAGGTACCCTGTCTTCCCAAGTCATAGCAAGCACTTCAACAGCAGAGCAGATGTTGCATGCAAGGATGGCCAACACAATAGTGTTGCCAGAGGGAGCGCTGGTGTAGTCGAATGTGATGGACCGAATGTCGGTTAGCATGATGAAAGGCCTTGGCCTTAATCTAGCTGCCCTTCCCCAGGAAATGCTATATCAGCTCCAAGATGGGATCACAGTAGAGATATGCGCTAGGGAGAACTGAGCGATCCAAGTTCTTAGTGAATAGAAGATCAATATGGAGCAGCTCAGCTTGTAGCGCGACAAGTTGGTGTCACAGAATCAATGGTTGATGCAGATAGTAGATGACGCTTGCTGACACGTCCTAGAGATCGCTATCGCAACATATCTACCGGTAGAAGTATGGATCCATAGTTTGGCCAATGGAGTCTGCGATGCAAGAGAAGAAACAACAAAGGTTCAGCTTTAGATTGTCGAACTACAGTTGAAGGTGCAACCTTCCACTCCCCCGGAAATTAGAGAACAGTGTGCCAATGCTATTGCAGTAGGGATCGAAGATACTGGAAGTGCAGTGCGCGACTGTATGAATATGTTGGAACAGGCATTGGATGATCCGAATTGGATCCATAAAGAACTGTCAAGGAACCATGATTGTATCAGGTCGGGACAAATCTCTAAGAATTCCAAAATAGTGATAAAAAACACCCTGAACCAGTGGCAATGGTAGCCAACGTGGAACGACGAGGACCTCGGTCAAAGCGCACTGACCGAGGCCCATGGGGACTGCGCGGGAGGTCAAAGTAGCCCTTGGGAGGCCTAAATCAGGAAAATAAGGAGGTTTTTGATGCGTGATTAGCGCTTAGCACTAATCGCACATCGTTGGGCGAATAGGGCCATAATGGAAAAGCCTGAGCACTCGGACGCATGGGGGAGTCGGAGAACCGCGGGCGAAAAGCGAAAAGTGCTAAAGGACAAAGGCGGGACCCGTGATCTGGAAACCAGTGGTATTAATTGGGGCGCCCTCAAACAGTAAGTGGTTTTGGACGAAAGCAGAGCGATTCCATTAAACGATCGACATGTGGCAAGCGAAGGTGAGAGAAAACTGTCGTTGATTGCGCACTAACGGTCGTGCAAGTCAATCGCACGAAACGTGCATATGGTGTCGGATTTGGAGGCCCCAGATCGGACGGCTGAGATCGTGCCCAATGGGGGAAGTAGAATCGACAAAGGAATGAGCTGCGATTTAGAAGGACTTGGAATTTGTTTGACCACCACAGTGGAGGAAGACTTCATCCACGACGTAACTGAAGAAACGAATCGATGAAGTAGGTTGGCACTATTTAGAGGAGGACATGTGGTCACTCCCTAAGCGCTGATGATGACGCCAAATAGGGAACTCCAAGCACAACTGCAGAAGGTGAATCGATAGAGGCAGCAGAGGAACCAAACAATCTTGGAACAGATGGCCTAAAAGCCATGAATAGAGACAGAATACACGATGAAGTTGAAGTCAGTCAGTCAGAGAACCTTGTAGAGGAGGACTGAACACAGAGAGCCAAAAACCAGAGAAAGAAGATAGTGAAGCAAAAGCAGAAGAAGACAGAGGGCCAAGCTGACCAAAGGCAACATCGAGCGCCAGAAGAGCTTGAGAGATTCGAGCCATCCCAGAGAGGATCTGTCCAGACTGAGCACCACATTGGCTCTTTCCACTATGGACTAGAAGGTCACAGAGCTGGTAGGAAAATAGAGTTTGTGCACTCTAGTGGCTTGGGGAATCCAAGAACCACCCTGCCAAGCAAACCTACTTCAAGAGAACTCACATTGAGTCCCTCCATTGTAATTCTCTGCTTAAAGACACAATAAAACAAGGCCACCACTGAAAATCTGGACCGGAGATGTAGCCCTGGAGAATAGGGTGAACTCCTTATTAATTTTTGTGTTGTGTATTTGCTTACTGTATTTCTCTGCTGTCTTTCCATTTAACTGTCTGTGTATTAGCAATTTGATCGATCTGTTGCTTAAATAACATAGACACACACCAACACATGAGTCTGTAATACCTTTATTCAATAAATATTTAATTGATGTCACTCATAGGGTGATTATCAGATCAAGTGGTATCAGAGCTCTAGGCTGTAAGGTTAGACAAGCTTGTGTTGGTTTAGGTGTGAATGCTCACTAGGTAAAATCTCAAATTAGGAGAAGGAGAGTTGGTGGAAACTAATCCTGAAATTGGGAGAGTCTATCCTTGGAAGACAATGTCAGAGGAACGTTTTGTGGGGCAAAACCCTCAATTCATAGAAAGTTTCCTAGCTATAAAGTCTATGGTAGAAGAAATGTATAGGGACTTTAGAAAGCATAAGGTTGAAGACTCCTCGGGTTCTAAACAAGATAAAGAAGAAGATGAGTCTCACTTCCATGACCACTCCAAAGGAAAGGGGAAAGAGGAAAGCTTTCTCACACCTCCTAATAGCCCTATGCATAATAAGAAAGCATCTTTGATTAAGCTAGATGTTAAATTTGATTTGCCTATATATGATGGAGAGCTAAATGCTGAAAAGTTGGACAATTGGATTAGACAAATTGATGTTTATTGCAGGGTACACAACATAGACTCAGACAAGAGTAAGATTCAGCTGGTAAGCCTATGCCTAGGAGCCATTGACTTGGTTTGGTGGGAAGGCAGAACCCAAGCTGATATGAAAATACATGGTAAGACCATCTCTGTATGGAGTGAATTTGTTGCTACAATCAAAAAGCAATTCTATCCATTGGCCTACATGCAACAAGCCATGATGAGTTGGCAAACTCTTCGACAGTTGAAAGGGAAAAGTGTGCAAGGGTATACTCAAGAATTCAAAAAGAGAACATTGATGTTGGGTATCTCATTAGATTCACCAGAGACTCTTTTGAAGTACATTGGTGGTCTACACAACTACATGAGGCATACCATCCTCATGTTTAATCCTACTAGTATAGATGAGGTATCTGTACAAGCTACTCATCTAGAAGCTAGAGGAAAGAATGGAAATCCAGAAGTTGGGGGACCATCCCAACCCACTGTAAGCAAGAGCAAGGAGAAAAGAAAGCAGAAGTGGAAAGCAAGGAAGAGCTAACACTGCACAGAAAAAGCAAAGCTTCATGCACTCACTATAAAAGGATGGGCATGATGATGAGCATTGTTGGATTCTGCATCCAGAGTTGAGACCTAAGAAGTCCGAGGGCAAGAAGAAGAAGACTGCTGTAGCTATTCAGAAAGATTTGGGGTCAGACTCAAGAGATGAAACAACTATAACAGCCACAGGTATAAAAGGTAAGAATTCTGAAGCATTTACTAGTAATTCTGCTCAACCTGTTATTGATGAAGAAAATGAGAGAAAAAGATACGAGCTTTTCCATATTTGAGTTATTTCCAAAAATCAAAATATTGATACTTTGTTTGATAGTGACTCACAAGTAAATCTAATTTTTGAAGCAATTGTAAAGAAATTGGGATTAGCAACTACACCTCACAAGAAACCATACCCATTAGGATGGTTGAATGATAAAGCACAACTACAAGTGACTAGATAGTGCAAACTCAAGTTTTCTTTTGGGTCGGCATTTGTAGATGAGGTTGAGTTAGACATAATTCCTTTGGATATATGTGGAATTGTTTTAGGAAGTCCTTACTTGTATGATAGAAAGGCTATTTTTTATAGAGTTGAGAACAAGTATCTACCTGTCAAAGATGTAATTGAATACTTTGTAAGAGCTCATAAGCTCAAGAATATTTATACTCTCATAACGTCAGGGCAGATGAAAAGAATGATAATTTCATGCAAAAAATTCTTGCTGATGGTTGTAAAGGAAAAGAAACCTGATAAAACCAATGCATTTGACGGCTATAATGCTGAACAACAAGCTGATATAGAAAAGGTTGTTTGAGAGTATGATGTCTTGTTTCAAGAACCTAAAGGTCTACCGCCCAAAAAGGCAATAGTACATGATATTATTTTGCAGCAAGATGTTCCATTGCCTAACATTGGGATGTACAGGTTGTCTACTTTAGAGAATGCTGAAATCAAGAAGCAGGTGCAAGAGTTGCTCGAGAAAGGGTTCATCAAGTCTAGCACATCACCATGTGGGTCACCAATCGTTTTGGTGAGAAAGAAAGATGGCTCGTGGAGAATGTGCATTGATTACCAAGCACTAAATAAGATAACAATAAAAAATCATTATCCCCTTCCTCGCATAGATGATCTTTTAGATCAATTAAACGAAGCTGTTTATTTCACCAAGCTGGATTTGCATAGTGGATACCATCAGGTCAGAGTTGCAGAGCAAGATGCATGGAATACTACTTTCAAAACAAAGCAGGGATTGTATGAATGGTTGGTTATGCCTTTTGGCTTAACTAATGCTCCTGCTACTTTCATGAAATTATGATGATGTACTCAGACCTTTTCTTGGATGATTTTGTTATTGGTGTATCTGGATGACATTCTGATTTTTAGTAAAAAATGGGGAAAAACATTTAAAGCATGTTAAGCAGACATTAGATGTTTTGAAAAGAGAAAAACTTTATGTTAAACTCTCAAAATGTGAATTTGGCAAAACATCTCTAAACTACTTGGGTCATATAGTAGGGGGAGGTGAATTGAAAATAGATCCATCTAAAGTGGCAGTCATTGTGAACTGGCCTAAACCTAGGTCTGCTATAAAAGTGAGAAGCTTCTTAGGAGCAACGCAATATTGGAAGAAGTTCATTTCTAACTTTTCCTCAATTGTAGCTCCCTTACATGCTTTAACAGGATTGAATAAGGTGTTTTAGTGGGGAGGCAAACATTAGAAAGCCTTCGACACCTTGAAAGAAAATATTATTACAACACCTGTACTTGCACTGCCAGATCTACAAAGACCATTTGAGATCCAAACTAATGCAAATGACTATGCCATGGGAGCGATGTTGATATAGCATGGTAAACCCATACATTATCATTCTGAGACTTTTAATCCTGCAGTAGTTAACTATCCTACATATGATAAAGAATTGTATTTCAGAGTGTGAAAAAGTGGAAACATTACTTAATGGGCAAAGAGACAGTAATACATACTAATCACCAACCACTTCAATATCTACACTCCCAAACTAAGTTGCAGCAATCAAGACATTATAGATGGATGGGTTTTCTACAACAATTTCATTTAGTCATCAGATATAAAAAGGGCATACATAACAAGGTTGTAGACATGTTATCTAGACCTATTATAAATGCATCTACCATACTTAAGCATAATTATGTGCTACATGAAAGCTACATAGAACAATATGCTCAGGATATGGACTTTAAAGATGTATATGCAACTTTGAGTCAAGGCAAAAGTGTAGAAGAATTGGATTATCATGTAAAAGACCAACTCTTATATCGTTGTGGGAAACTCTGCATTTCACAAACTGAGAGAGTAAAGATAATTAGGGAAGCACACACTTCTCTGATATCAGGTCACTTTGGGGTAAGTAAAACAGTTGCACAGCTGCAAAGATTCTGCTATTGGCCGAAAATGAATGAGACAATTTCTAGATATGTAAGAGGGTGTGCCATGTGTGCTAAAAGCAAGCCCAGCAATAGAAAACTAGGCTTGTACACTCCATTGCTAGTTCCTTCTCACTCTTGGGAAAGTGTTTCCATGGATTTTGTTGGAGGACTGCCTAAATCTAGGAAAGTTCATGATTATCTATATGTTGTTGTGGATAGGTTCAGCAAAATGTGTATTTTGATACCTTGTAATAAACAAATTAGAGCTAAACAGACTGCAAAATTGTTCTTTGAACATGTATGGGTTCATTTTGGATTACCCACTTCCATTATATCTGATCGAGATGCTCGATTTGTGGGGAAGTTTTGGTCGAGTCTATGGGAACTGATGGACACCAAACTAAAGAAAAACATAGCTTTTCATCCACAAATAGATGGCCAAACAGAAGTAGTAAACATGATAGTGATCCAGTTATTGAGAGGATATTGCAGCAAACATCCTAAGCTTTGGGATGAACACTTGTGTTATGTGCAGCATGCTTACAATAGAGCAAAACACTCTTCTACATAGAGATCTCCTTTTGAGACTTGTTTTGGTTTCACACCAAGGTCTCCTTTGGATTTTGTCTTTGGTAAAGTTACCATGGTTGATGGACATAGTGATGTGGACAAGGCAACTAGGTTCGTTGAACAGATCCAGGAGATCCACCAGGCAGTACAGGAATAGCTGGAAAGGAGCCAAGCCAAGTATAAGGCTAGGCATGACAAGCATAGGATGGAGCATAGTTTTCAAGTTGGAGACCAAGTCTAGCTATATATCAGCAAGGACAGGATGCAAGGTGAAGGTAACAAGATAAAGCCTATCAGGTATGGACCCTTTAGGATACTTGAGAAGAATGGTGAAAATGCTTTTCGCCTTTATCTACCAGCTTACATGCACATCTACTCATTCATAAATGAAGATTTCTTGAGATTGTTTGAACCTTCAATGATTGAGGACCCTGAAGAGTAGAGTCAATTGCCTTCTATTGATGACCTGTTACCTGAATATTTTAATGAGTTGCAGGAAGACACAGTGCTGGACAAGAAGGTCAGGGAAACACGCAAGGGAGATGTTGAGTACCTCAGGATTGGGCTCAAAGGTTCAAAGCCAAGCAGTGTAAAGTGGATTGAGATTGGACAACTGAGAAAGCAATACCCTCACTTAGTCGATGCTTGAAAACCAACTTTTGGTGGTCCAAAAGCTTTTTTAGTGGGAAGGTAGTGATCCGAATTGGATCCATAAAGAACTGTCAAGGAACCATGACTGTATCAGGTCGGGACAAATATCTAAGAATTCCAAAACAACGATCAAAAACACCCTGAACCAGTGGCAATGGCAGCCAGCGTGGAACGACGAGGACCTCAGTCAAAGCGCGCTAACCGAGGCCCATGGAGACTGCACAGGAGGTCAAAGTAGCCCCTGGGAGGCCCGGATTGGGAAAATAAGGAGGTTTTTGATGCGCATTGTTGGGCGAACAGGGCCATAATGGAAAAACCCGAGAACTCAGACGCATGGGGGAACCAGAGAACCAAGGGCGAAAAGTGCTAAAGGACAACGGCAGGACCCGTGCTCTGGAAACCAACGGTATTGATCGGGGCACCCTCAAACAGTAAGTGGTTTTGGATGAAAGCGGAGTGATTCCATTAAATGATCAACACGTGGCAAGTGAAGGTGAGAGAAAACCGCCATTGATCGCATGCTAACGGTTGAGCAAGTCAACTGCGCGAAACATGCATATGGCGTCAGATCTGGAGGCCCCAGATCAGATGGCTGAGATCGCGCCTAATGGGGGAAGCAGAATCGATGAAGGAATGAGTAGCTATTTAGAAGGATTTGGAATCCGTTTGACCACCATGGTGGAGGAAGACTTCATCCACGACGTAACTGAAGAAACGAACCGATGAAGCAGGCTGGCACCGTTTAGAGGAGGACATGTGGCCACTCCCTGAGCGCTAATGATGACGCTGAACAGGGAACTCCAAGCGTAGCTATAGGAGGTGAATCGACAGAGGTGGCAGAGGAATCGAACAGTCTTGGAACGGATGGCCTAAAACCCATGAACAGAGACAGAATACATGGTGAAGTTGAAGTCAGTCAGTCAGAGAACCCCGGAGAGGAGGACTGAACACAGAGAGATAGAAACTAGAGAAAGAAGACAGTGAAGAAAAAGCAGAAGAAGACAAAGGGCCGAGCTGACCAAAGGTAGCATTGAGCACTAGAAGATCTTGAGAGATTTGAGCCATCCCAGAGAGGATCTGTCCAGACTGAGCACCACATTGGCTCTTTCCACTGTAGACCAGAAGGTCACAGAGCTGGTAGGCAAACAAAGTCTGTGCACTCCAGTGGCTTGGGGAATCCAAGAACCACCCTGCCAAGCAAACCTGCTTCAGGAGAACTCACATTGAGTCCTTGCATTGTAATTCTCTACTTAAGACATGATAAAAAAAGGCCACCACTAAAAAGCTGGACCGGATATGTAGCCCTGGAGAAAAGGGTGAACTCCTTATTAATTTCTGTGTTGTGTATTTTCTTATTGTATTTCTCTGTTGTCTTTCCATTTAAATGTCTGTGTATTGGCAATTTGATCGATCTGTTGCTTAAATAACATAGACACACACCAACACATGAGTCTGTAATACCTTTATTCAATAAATCTTTAACTGATGTCACTCATAGGGTGATTATCATATCACTAGAGGTCCTCACGACTTTGCAAGAGGATCCCAACATCCAGCAGTTGGAAACATAGGAACATGAACTCCAACAACAGTATGATAGCATCAGAGGGACTGTGTAGACTGTAGTCCTTACTCAATGACTTGTGAAGATGCAGCAAGCGAAGGCATTAAAGGAGTAGGTGGACGCAGGGCGCGACAAGGAAGAAGTCCTCAAAGCGCATGTTCAACCATGGATCGACGAAGCCTTCACAATCACAGAAGATATTGAAGAAAGATCACATAAATTTAGGGGATGCATGCACTGATGTAGTGCAGCACGTTGGAAACAGAGGTCTCAGAAGAGAGAATGCAACAGGTTCAATAAGCAGCAACTCAGTGCGCTGCAAACATCAAGACTGTTTGGGACCAGCTGGAGGGACTCTGCGCCAAGATCGTCGTGCCAACAGAGTGACTCTAGGGCAAGTCACAATGTTTGTGTTGGGGGCCTGTTGGGCATGGAATCCCCCCACAACATGTTTTGGGGCTTAAAGAGCAAGTTTTGAATAATATTATTGTAAAGCTCTGCCAATTGCAGACGCGGAGCGCGAATTGTAGGTTAGAGTCATAGGGTTATCTGCCCTAGGTTTTGAATGTAGTGTTAGCCTACCCATGGTCTGAAGACGAAGGGATTGTATAAATAGAGTGAGGCTCTAAAATTGTAAAGTTTTCAGGTAACCAATGGATGGAATCTGATAGGATATTGTTGCATAGAGCAAGAGTCTAAGTGTCTTGGGTTGTAGTAGTAGGAAGAGGCTCTGCAACTGAGTGCACAAAGGCCTAGTAGAGTCCACAGCTGAGTGCACAGACCCCTGCAACTGAGTGCACAGGGTAGAGTTGAGTCTGTAACCAGAGAAGATAATAATAAAGAGAAGTTTTGGTTCCAATTTTGTGTATCTTTTATGAATTATTACATGTTTGATATTACTTGCAATTGTATTGTTTCTTTACTGCACGCACTTGTATGAATTGGGAATATTGTTAAGTATCAATGAGAACATACAAATAAGTTAAGGTAATCAACTAATATCAGGCTACTAGTAACGACTTGGGTAATAACACTATTCAGCCCCTAAGTAGGGCTACGCGAAAGCAGAATCTTAGGCTGCGAGGTACGGGTAAGTGCGCATAGTGACGTGCGCGTTGGGTCGAACGGCGAACCACTTAAAATCATCAGACATCTCTAGGGTGCAGAAACCTGGTTCTAAGCACTTTCCCATACTACTTTGGGTGAGACCTCAGTCCACGCTCCACAGACTGTTGCCGAAAGGGCCAATAATACTGGGATTTATTTGGCTAAATCACTTCTGAACCTCAGTCAGGGCCCACTAAGCCAACACTCACAGATGCTCACAAGAAATCCTAGCTTCTCACAAGCCTTCCTCTCTGCCCTCCAAGCTCCTATTTCCTTGTGGTGTTCCTTGTGGATGTTTTCCTGTTACCAAGTGTAACACTGCTCTCACACACTGTTAGAACTGCGCAATCCTCAAGGAATGATTCCTTCTGCATGCATGAGTTTTCTTTATAAGAAAACACATGAAACTGATAGTACACTATCCTTATCTTTAATCTCAACTGAGTCTTTCTCAGAATAGACATTCATGAGTTACTGATGAGGGAATCTGCAGTTAATTGGAGTACACTAGTTGAGTGCATGCATGCATCAACTAATTGTTAACTCTCTATTAATTCCTCAAACAGTTTGGAACTAATTTAACTGGACTTAACTCAGTAAACTGAGTTAACTAATTACCACTCAAATATAACTCAATCTTATCTCCTTAATTTAAGGGATAACTCTTGCATGACTTCAAAAAGACTTCTAACTTGAATTTCTCCAACTAATTAATTCAAAATAAATTAATCAATTATTTCTAAGTAGCTGGTAAGACTAAATTCGATTTTAATTCACAATTTAATTCAAAGACAAATTAAATTGGAATATTCTTGTTGCCATATTTCAGCACTCCCTCTCAACAAGAAAGGGATTATCTGCCACCCCCATCCCGTCTCTGTGGAACTCGAATTTACACTTTGACAATGCCTTTGTCAAAATGTTAGCATCTTGCTCCTCTGTCGAAATATACTGTAGCAACATGATCCTCCTCACTACATCAGCAACTTGCTTTACCTTGTAAATCCAATGATAACTCACAACTGACTTGTTCTCTAGTCTTGGAATCACGTCCCAAACACTGTTACCAACTATGGAGTCATACTCCTCCACCATAGCATCAACCCAAATCAGATGTTGCACTGCTTCCTCAAAGGAAGATGGCTCGGTCTCAACTCATTCCGTAACAAAGGCCATGTATCCAGTGTACCTCTCAGGTGACCTCCTCTGTCTGCACTGAGAAGATGGTTCTCCCACATTCTCTCTCACATCCTTCAACAATATGTCAGCTTCAATTGTGCGCTTTTGTCCATCTCTGGAAGACTCTGCTTGAGTGGATGTCTCCACTCCTGGAACCTCTGCATGCGGCTGCTCCACATCAGTCTGAGGCTCCTCCTCCTTAGGAACCAACAGTTCCTTCACAACATGTAGTTGGAGCTCCCTCTCAAGGGAAACTCACATGGCCTTCTGCTCATCAAACATGATATCTCTACGAACCACTATCCTCTGACTGGTAGGCAAGTACTGTTAGGGTCCCACCCTAACCCCCTTATTTATGTAGTAGGATCGAGTCATAAGTATAGTTAAGTAAAGAGTCAATAAAGCCCATATTAATAATTGTAAGTGGTTAACCCGCATTTAGTAATGGGACCACAGTTAGTTGCAAATGGGCCATGGTATTAGATAGATGGTATTAATAAGAACCATGGTATTGCTCCATGGTATTGCATGTAAAAATCATATATAAAGGATAGGAATCCCTACGAGGAGCATCGTGTCTTATTTTTTAATCGAGTTCGGCTCTATTGGAGGTTGCCCCCTCGAAGAGGAAAGTGAACATTTCTTTCTGAATAATAAAATACTTGCTGTTGTTTCTCATTACTCTATGTTTTGGGTATATTTCTTCGCATATTTGGTTTCTAGTATCGTCTTGCAGGTTAAGAGCATAACAAGTGGTGTCAAAGCGCTTTCCAAGGCCGGTGGGATCTCCAATTCTTAGCAATTTTTTTTTTTGGCTAGAGACGTGTTCCAGTGTCTTTAAACCACGGGATCTGTCGTTGAGCGCATAAACCTGCGGATTTGGGGAGGTATGCACGCAGGAAATACAAGAGGTGGTCATGCTTGTTGGACTCCCTTGTAGCCCCTGTGGGTACCCCTTCGAGTAGTAGCGCATTAGACAGAATCACGCACAGACTGTCTTCCAAGTACCCTCTGGGTATATCAAAATCCCCCTAGCTCTGTTGAAACCTTGCCATAGATAAACCGTCGGTTGTCTTGCTGCTACAGTACATCGAGAATAGCACTTAGAGAGATTACTCGCCTGTACGATAGGGTAGTTGGGTTTTACGGCTAAGAGTATGGTTGATCCTCCTTAGTTAGCGCCCTGAAACATTGGGTTGAGTACTACTGTTAGACCCTTATGTATATTGCGATCTGCAACACCTGACACTCCTCGAGACCATAGTTCCGTTCTCTATATTTGGATCACGCATAATCTCTGCCAGATCAGATCTCGCAAGTGGGGGTTTTATAGCAACAACCACAATTAGTCCCGCCGTTCAGATTTATCAGAACAACCATTTAGATCTATTAGATCCATCAGATCCGTAGTAGCAATCTGTTCCGCTGTTCAAGATCTCTTCGATCAACCACTCAAATCTCTCAGATCCATCTGATCTGCCATCCAGATTTGAGTAGTTGTGTGGGTTCCTATACCTGGGCATGATTTTTGCAGGACTTTTGGCAGCATTGACATTTCAAAGATTCAACAGTTGTAGTATTCCTAAGCAAGGTGTAAAACTTCGTTAGTTTGAGTCCCCCCGGAGCGCTTATTGGTGACTTAGCCCATAAGAATCAGGATGACAAGCTAAGCAAGGTGGTACCATTCAATTGTTATTGCCAAAAAAATTCGGGTGGTCCCAAATTTCAAGTACATTGGATTGGTGCATGGTAGAAACTAGAGCTCAAGCTATGGCCAATGAGAAGATCGACAAACTTGAACAATCCTTGAAAGACATCCAATACCAGCTGCTAAAAATAACTACAACACTCTCTAAGGGCAAGGAGAAAGCCCGCGAGGAGGCGTATATTGGCAGTGAACACAGTGAGGGTGAGTCTAGCCACTCTCTTCACCTCTGGGGCACCCACCAACAATCCCATCTGCGACCTCCCAAGCTGGATATGCATAAATTTGATGGCTCTCACATGACAATATGGATAGCACAAATGGAGCAATATTTCAATCTGAATTACATATTGGATAACGAAACTCAGCTTATGGTGGGGAGCATGTACTTAGAAAATGAAAGATGACAATGGTGGCAATGGCATCAATGTTGCAATGGAAGGCCCTTGACTTGGGACACCTTCAAAAAAGCTCTTATGGAGCGCTTTGACCATGACTCTGCTTTTTTGGGACGTCTCACTAAGCTCTGACAGACTGGCACAATGGATGAATATATTACAACCTTTGAAGCCTTAGCTTTCCGCACTTTAGGTCTCCAAGATGAGTTCTAGACGGAATGTTTTATCAGTGGTCTTAAAGAGGCCATACAAGCTCATGTCCGAATCCACCACCCTCCCACATGGTCGGAGGCTTGCAAGGTAGCTCGTAAAGTTGAACGTGTGTTAGTGGCTTAGTCCAATCGCCCAAATTTCAGCTCCAAGGGTCGCCCCCCATAGGCTCCCAGCATTACTCAAACACTTAAGGTTCAAAAGGTGTCACTTGCAGAAATGGAAAAAAGAAGAAAGCAGGGATTATGCTACTACTGTGATGAAAAATACTCCCTTGGTCACAAATGCAAGGAGCCCAAATTCTTTCAAATTGATGCTAATGATCACAGCTCATCAAAGGAAGCCCCACCACTTGAGGAACCAGAGGAGGAAGAAGAGGACAACCAGAAGGACCATGTCCCTGAAGAACCAGTTATTTCGCTGCATGCTTTGGCAGGGATTTCTTCGCCTCAAACTCTCAAAATTAGAGGCTTTATTAAGCATCGCCCAGTGGTAGTCTTGATTGATAGTGGAAGTACACATAATTTTATCCATCAAAAATTCGTGGACGCAATGCATTGTTTTGTACAAGCAGTTTCTAACTTCCAAGTCCAAATTGCGGATGGGGGAACAATGAAATGTGACGGCTGCTGTGAAAATGTCAAACTTCAAATGGGGGATTATCAGTTAAAGACCCACATGTTTTCCATCCACATGGGAGGGTGCGACATTGTCTTGGGTGCTGAATGGCTTCGAACACTGGGCCCAACCACAATGGATTTCCAGGAGTTATATATGAGCTTTAAGTAGAACAACCACACACATACCCTCCGCGGACTCCAGGCGGGAGCTCCCTCTATCATTAGCTCACATAGGATGGAAAAATTGTTAAAAAAGGGCCATCATGGAGTTATAGCTCAACTTAATGCCATCCAGGCTGTCAAATCCAATTCTCTTTCGATTCATCCTGAGATGCAACAGATCTTAAATAACCATCTGCTAGTCTTTGACAAGCCTCATGAGCTTCCACCCTCGAGAGGGGAACATGATCATAGCATTCATAGCATCACTTTGGTCCTAGGGGCCCAACCACCAAATTTGTGCCCATATAGATATCTGTTCACCCAAAAGAATGAAATAGAAAAAATAATCAAGGAACTTTTGGAAGCAGGCGTCATTCATCCCAGTATTAGTCCTTATTCATCACCGGTGGTCATAGTGCTCAAGAAAGATGGGGAATGGCGTATGTGTCCAGACTTCAGGGCCCTCAATAAGTTGACAGTCAAAGATAAACTTCCCATCCCAGTTGTTGATGATTTGTTGGATGAACTAAATGGGGCTCAATTCTTCACTAAGCTTGATCTTCGTTCAGGATACTACCAAATTCGCATGAAAGAAGTCAACATTCCAAAGACTGCTTTCTGAATTCATGAAGGCCATTATGAGTTTCTGGTCATGCCATTCGGTCTTTGTAATGCCCCATCTACTTTTCAGATTCTTATGAACTACCTGCTCAAACCATATCTCAGAAAATTTGTTCTTGTTTTCTTCGATGACATCCTCATCTACAGTCGCACTTGGGCCGCACATCTTCAGCATGTAGATCAGCTCTTGCATCTGCTCCGCGAGCATAAATTATTTGTTAAGATATCCAAGTGTTCTTTTGGCATGGAAGAAGTTGAGTATTTGGGCCACATTGTGGGGCGTGAAGGTGTCAGGGTGGACCCCAAAAAGATCCAGGCAATGAAGGAATGGCCTCAACATAAGACCTTGAAGAGCCTGAGAGGATTTTTGGGTCTCACAGGCCATTATCGCAAATTTTTCTGCAACTATGGTCGCATTGCGAGGCCCCTCACTCAACTCCTCAAGAAGAATTCATTCCTTTGGAATGATGAAGTACAACAGGACTTTACAGCTCTCAAAAATGCCATGTGTTCCACTCTAGTCTTAGCACTACCGGAATTCACCAAATCTTTTGTCATTGAATGTGATGCTTCGGGTATGGGTATTGGGGCAGTCTTAATACAGGAAGGTCGATCCTTGGCCTTCACAAGCCAACAACTAAGTGGGAAGAATTTGGGACAATATACCTATGAGAAGGAGATGATGGGCATCTTACATTAAGTAGATACCTGGCGACCTTACTTGTTGGGGCGACGCTTCCAAATCCACACAGACCATCAAAGTCTTAAACATTTTTTGGAGCAATGCCTATCCTCACCATAACAAAATAAATGGCTCGCCAAAATGCTTGGATATGATTATGAGATAATTTACAAGGAAGGGCGGCGTGAAAATATTGTAGCAGATGCATTATCTCGCCAATTTGAGGAAGAAAGTACCCTACTCGCAATTTCCCTTCCCATTCCATAATGGATTGAAGAGGCTCGTAGGGAATGGTTTTCACATCCCTGGCTCTCCCAACTCATAATTGCAGGCGGATCCAAATTCCACCAAGGGCTACTAGTGGCAGGATGAGATTTTGCGCTACAACGACATAGTCGTACTATCACCAACGTCCACCCTCAAAAGCTGCATTTTGGCGGAGTTGCACTCATCCCCCACTACAGGACATTCAGGCTTTCAAAAGACATATGCTCGCACTCGAAGATCATTTTTTTGGACAGGAATGAAAAAGGACATTCTTACTTTTGTAGTGGAAAGAAATGTCTATCAGCGCCACAAAGGAGAGATGGTCAACCAGGCACATTACAACCATTGCCCATTCCGACATCAATATGGATGGAGGTTTCTATGGATTTCATTACAGGCCTTCCAAAGTCAGGAAACAAGTCAATCATCATGGTGGTGGTGGACAGAATTTCTAAGTATGCTCATTTTTGCGCCCTACCCCACCCTTTTACACCAACTTTGGTTGCTCAATCTTTCATGGATCAGATCTTCAAATTGCATGGCATGCCCACTTCCATTGTGTTTGATCGTGACCCGATCTTCAGCAATGATTTTTGGCAGGAACTCTTCAAGCTACAAGGTACCCAACTAAAGCTCAGTACTTCCTATCATCCACAAACTGATGATCAAACTGAAGCAGTCAACAAATGTCTGGAATCTTCATCAAGCTCAAAACCACATGAAGCAACAGGTAGATCAACATCGATCAGAACATCAATTTCAAGAAGGAGACCAGGTATTTTTGAGGTTGCAACCATATAATAAAACATCACTCAAAGACAAGGGGTGTCAGAAACTATCCCCAAAATTCTACGGACTGTATCAAGTACTTCAGCGCATTGGAGAAGTGGCCTACAAGCTAGCTTTGCCACCCACTGCAAAAATCCATCCAGTTTTCCATGTCTCATGCCTCAAGAAAGTGATTGGGAACAATTGCAGAATTCAAACCAGTCTCCCTGAACTGGATGAAGAAGGGTCAATCTAGCTCCAACCTGAACAGGTCTTGGACACACGAGAACGACACCTACGTGGCTGCATGATCAAGGAAGTCCTCATCAAGTGGAAAGACACATCTCTGGAAGATGCAACCTGGGAACCAACCACTATTCTTCAATAGTTTCTGTAGCTTCAACCTTGAGGACAAGGCTATTCTTATGGGGGAGGGCATGTTAGGGTCCCACCCTAACCCCCTTATTTATATAGTAGGATCGAGTCATAAGTATAGTTAAGCAAAGAGTCAATAAAGCCCAAATTAATAATTGTAAGTGGTTAACCCACATTTAATGACGGGACCACAGTTAGTTGCAAATGGGCCATGGTATTAGATAGATGGTATTAATCATAACCATGGTATTTCTCCATGGTATTGCATGTACAAATCATATATAAAGGATAGAGACTCCCTGTGAGGAGCATCATGTCTTATTTTGTAATCTAGCTTGGCTCTATTGGAGGTTGCCCCCTCAAAGAGGCAAGTGAACATTGCTTTCTGAATAATAAAATACTTGATGTTGTTTCTCATTGCTCTATGTTGTGGGTATATTTATTTGCATATTTGGTATTCTGGTATCATCTTGCAGGTTAAGAGCATAACAAGTACACCCGATAATTGTGAGGTGTATCAGTGTACCCCACAAGTATCCCCAAATCTGTTGTCGGCTCAAGCTTCTTCTGTGCGTCCTTTGTCACATGGCAATATGTTGATGAGCCAAAGATCCTGAAGTGACCCACATCTGGTCTCTTACCGGAGAAAGCTTCCCCTAGTGTCTTCATCCCAAGTATGCGAGGCAGGCTCCTATTCTACAAATAGACCGCTATGTTGCATGCCTCAGCCCACAAGTGAAGTGGTAGGCCTTGGTCATGTAGCATTGCCCATGTTTCCCCTACAATAGTTTTGTTCTTCCTCTCGACCACCCCATTTTGTTGTGGGTTATGAGGTGTCGCGAACTCTCGTTTAATTCATTCCACTGCATAGAAGTCCTTAAACTCTTGAGAGACATATTCTCCACCGTTATCACTTCTCAAGGCCTTGATCTTCTTCCCTGACTCTTTCTTGACCAAAGATTTGAACTCACAAAACTTTGTGAAGTTTTGATCCTTCTTCTGCATAAAATAAATCTAGCATTTACGAGAATAGTCATCAACGAAAATAAAATAATACCTTTGCTTTGTTGTGGATGCCGTCGAGAATGGTCCACACACATCAATATGAACTTGCTCTAAGATAGCCTTCGCTCGACTGTCTCAATCATGAAAGGAAGACTTGGTGTACTTTCCCAAGGTACAACCTTTGCATGTGTCAACTTGCTTAAGTTTATCTTTGGGAAGTCCTGTAGATATCTGTTGCATTATCTTCAAAGCCCCGTGATGCAAATGGCCCAACCACCTGTTCCATAACTTGCCAATTCTTGGCTTTGCACCAATTCTTCTTTCGTACTCAATGTTGCATAATCATCTACCTCTAGTTTATAGAGATTCTTCACCAAATCCCTATCCTCTTGGTCTGACCCGTGGCTATGTGTCTTAGGAACGTCTTTCCTTTACTAAAGACAACATTGTAGCCTTTGTCCTCCAACATCATGACCGATGCCAAGTTCTTCTTCAGTCCAGGCTTCACATCTATCAAGGTGATAAGAGCTCCATGCTCCCTCTGAAAGGAAACCATGCCCACTCCTGAAACTATACCTTCCATTGTCACCCATCTCTATTCGCATCTTGAGGTCTTTCTTCTCCAAGTAACTGAATAAACTTTTATCACCGGTCATGTGGAATGAGGCTCCACTATCAAGATACCAGACACAACCCATCATCAATGACACCATGCATGCGGTGAGGGTAAAGTCCATTTCAAACTGAGAGGCTAATGCCTCACCTTCTGATCCTTCCGAGGATCCCTTCTTGGACTTCTTCGATGGGAAATTAGTCGCATAATGTCCCATCTCATGACAATTAAAGCATCTCACTTTAGACATGTCATCCTTCTTCCCTCCATGAGAAGAATTTGATTTGGAATGGGAAGCCTTCCCCTTCCCTTTCCTTGCCTTACTCACTAAGGCCATATTTTCTTCATCATCATTCTTGGATAAAGAACCATCTCGTGTGGTCCTCTTGATCTCCTCCTTGTAGGTTTTAACCCTGTACAAAAATTACCTGCATACGAATTCTAAAACACAAAAAATAAACAATGCGAGAGCATGACACATAGGACACACATAAACAGAGATTTTCCCCTGGATCCCAAAATCGGGACTACCAGCTTGATTTTTCATTATATTCCTTTAAATTTTATAATACATATTTATACATGCCGAAGCATCCAATACCATGGACTGAAAACCATCGGGTCTAAAAAACATGTGCGAAAATCATGCACAAAACCATAGGTGGGTCCGCCCAACCTAACATAGGGTCCAAAACCAAAATTTTCCGGGGCGCTGCCTTGGACCCCATAAAGTGGGGTTACGGGTACACCTTAAACCCCCTGTGACCCCCCCTGTTACACAATCGGCGCAATGAATGGGGGATCTGTCCCCCCTCTAACCCCTAGGATAACTACGTGGGCTAGTCATGGAAAGAATATAACACAACCCAACACTCCTGCATAAGATACGACCACAGTCGTTCCCAATTCGACAGTTTCTCCCTTCCATTCATAGAGTCCTTGTAGCTATTCGAACTCTTTGGAAGGCCAAGGAGAGTGAGGCTCACCGTATCATCATCAGCAGTAGTTATTCCCACACTTCCAAGCTCATCTTTGTAGGTGGTGAGCTTGTTTAGATATGTGGAAATAGTATCGCTCTTATCCATCTTGATTCTTCGAAGCTTATCCTTAAGCGCCAATTTCCTTTGGTTGCTACTGTTCTGGTAGAGGTCCTTCAATGTATTCCACATTGAAAATGGAGTATCATTCCCATGGAGACTTGAGACAATATGGTCTCGAACTCCCTCAAGGATCATCTGTCTCGCCTTCGCCGCACACTTCTTCCACTTAGCCAATTCTTGTGCATTAGTTGAAGCTAGATTTGGGATTTCTTGATCAATGAAATCCTTCAAGCCATTGTCTTTTAATACAGCCTCCATTCTATCTTTCCATGCTATGTAATTCGAGCTACCTTCCAAGGCATACTCGAGTCTCAAGCCATAGAACGCCATTGGCCAACCTTGAATTATTATATGAATTCGATCTGCACATGCAACCATGAACTTCAAACTTTCAATTCTCTTCTCTGTATACTATTCACAGCTCCGATAAAATTGGCTCCCATACCATGTAGAAATTCTCTACAAATCTAGCTCTTATGCTAACATTTAGAAAATTTGTTGTAGGTTAACCCTATAATGCAATATAAATCAAAGAATAATACGATGACCTACTTCTACTATCAATTTGTGGAAGCTTAAAGATCAAGTTGAACACATATAACCAGAAGAAGAAGAATCAATGCACAATACACATGAGAATACTTTGGGGAAAGCCTTAGCTAAAAACCCCATTATCTGTATCATCATACAAGGTGGAAATACATAGGAATTATACAAAGCCTTAACTCTCATAGCTAGCCAGCTCTCAGTACAATACTCACAGATGCTCACAAGCAATCCTAGATTCTCACAAGCCTTCCACTCTGCCCTCCAAGCTCCTATTTCCTTGTGTTGTTCCTTGTAGATGATTCCCTGTTACCAAGTGTAACACTGCTCTCACACACTGTTAGAACTACGCAATCCTCAAGGAAACGTTCCTTCTGCATGCATGAGTTTTCTTTATAAGAAAACACATGAAACTGATAGTACACTGTTCTTGTCTTTAATCTCAACTGGGTCTTTCTCATAATAGACATGCATGAGTTACAGATGAGGGAATTTGCAATTAATTGGAGTACACTAGTTGAGTGCATGCATGCATCAACTGACTGTTAACTCTTTATTAATTCTGTAGAAATTCCCACCTGTAGTGATGAGCCTCACAAATGGGTAATTATATGGGCTCATTTTACCTCCTAACCTCCTCAAATCAACTATTCTCTTAGCTTATTGTATGATTTTCTAATTATATTTATGCTTATAGGGTGAGTTGAGTTAGTTATTATGCAATGTGGTCTAACATGTATTTAATGCAAATTATTGAGGGATTTCGAGGTCAAAGTCAAGGATCTAGTGGTCAAACTATAGAAATAACTCAAAATAGACAAAGGAGAGGACTTATAGTAGGGAATCCCCCTTATTTATTTCTCCTCACTTCAAATTCCCCTTCATTCAGCTCGATGTACAAGCAGCTGAATCATGCACTAGAAGGCAGTTGAGCAAGTGGAAGATGAGTGATAGTTATCTCGAGTTTTGGGAGCCAAGACTCCTTGATTATAAGGAAGCTGTTGGTAGCTTTAGATGTATAAGTAGAGAGGCCTAGGGCCTCACTAGGGTCGACTTTTTTCTTATGTAAACTCTGCTCAAATTTCGAGCTTACTATATTATGACAGTTTTATGTAATCTTGCTATTTTTTGATAATGAAGATGGAATCCTTTTTGAGCTAGCACTGCGTTACCTCAGAGGGATTAATATCTTGGGTTAGGGCCCAATCCAAGTAGCCAAGCTCCTCTTTAATTGTATTTGTATGCTTTACTTCAGTTTGTAGATTAGTTTGATGTTAGATGCATTTCTCTTATGGTTAAGAATAGGTTGCTTTTGATGATTTAGTAGCTTGCTTTCATTTGTGCTTTCTATAGTAGGTTAAGAAGTGATCAGAGAAGATTCAAAAGGATAGCAACATTGCCTTGGCCTCAATTCCTCCCTCAGGGACCATGACTTGAGGCAAAGACTCTCTTGTTGCCCCAAAAACACAGATTTTCCTCATTCCTAGGACTTCTAGCGTTTACAGCTCTCTAGTAGGTTAATAGTCCAGTTTTTATTTGCTTTTGATATTCTTTATCATTTTCACTTCTTTATTTGCAATATTCCTCTTGCATGCTTTCCTTTCTTATAGAATTTCCTAGCATTTCCTTCTATACATCATAGTTTAGGCCATTTTAATGCAAAACTCTGTTATTCCTAGGATACACTCATTTCATTGGTTGCTTGATTTTCTTGGTTGACTGTCAGTTTCCATGTAGCAGATCTCTTCCAGCAGTAGGCCAGATTACTAGCAATCACACCCTCCATCTGATCCATGCCCTATAGGTCTCCCAAACCTCACCTCAATTCTGCCCTAGTTTCCTTCACTTTTCATAGAACTTCTTCCTCTCTCCTTGAGCAAACCCAATCATCTTTCTCTCTCCTGGTGATTCATGGTAGACCTTAGGTGCCCTAACACCTCATTCCAACCTTCATCCACCTTTTCCACCCACTCTCACACCCTCAAAACAACAAAAATTTCTCTCAGCCTCCTCCTGTAGGCCTCCTATAGTTTCCCTATTTTCCTCCTGTAGATTTCCTGTGTCATCCTGTAGTTTTTCTTATAGGTTTTCTTTTGAAGGTCGAGTGTGGGAAAAGCCTCTAGAAGGCCACCTAAGATCTCCTAGGACCCATCCACACCATCCTATATCCTCCCAAGCTCCAAAACTGCCCTCTAACACAACCTGTTCACTACCACACTCACACACGATAAATTAGATGTGTGTTAAATTCACATAAAAACACATAAAAAACCAAAAATATGTTTTTTGCTTATTTACTTCCAGAAATAGCGTGGTTAGATTTTGTTTACTTCCTTGAGTAGGTAATGGCATTTCTTTCATGGTTTTCATAGTGTTTTTCGCAAAAGTATAATTGGCTTGTTAATTAGGGTTTACTAGGTTTTCCTTTACATTCCAGTGTTTCTCCTTTCTGTAGTTAGAATAGAATTTGTAGAGTAATCTTCCTTTCTTTCATCACACATAAAGCTTCTTCTGAAATCTATAGAAGTTGGCTTGAGCTCCTAGTGATCTCGCGCTAGCTGACCAAGTGACAACCTGCAGTGAGAACTAGTACTTGTGCATATAACACCAATGCTTCCAAGTTTGTTATAAACTACCGGGTTGATAAAAGTAAAGTTGGCAGCCCAGGAGTTGCATCATTCTTGCTTGAATACTGGCGCTCACCACCTTTTGGTGCCGTTACCAGGGAAGCATCAGAGTATTCTGTGATTACTGCTCTCTTGTATTTCGTATTGTAACATTCTGCTAATAGTTTATTTCAAAAAAAGTAGAGTAGTCGTTTCTTTTCTTTCAGTTCTGCATTTCCTTGCTTTCTTTTTCAATTCTGCAAATTTCCATTCAACAAGTTCATTTCAGCTAGTTGAAATTTATTTTGTTCAATCACAATTTCAGTTTCTGCAGGTACGTTTAGTGTGGGGAAAATGAAACAAAAAACCAACCAAAATATTTCCTTTCATGCCTCGTAGGAGTAGAGATAACTTAGGAAAAATTTTGCCCAACACCCCCACTGCTTCACACAGCCAACCTTCTCTCTTCTTCGGTGGCTGCAATCAAGAAAAAACCTTAGGTGAACATCTAGACATATTTGAAGAACCTATATGGGAAGAAGAAGAAGAAAACATTCCTCTAGAGCTAATGGTTGAAAATAGAAATGCTAGGTGAAATGGAGAGAAAATAGAGGGTACCTTCCCCATTCAGGAGACCAATTGGGGCACCAAAATGAAGAATATAAGTCCTTCAACCCTACCTCACTTCCATGGTTTGACTACAAAAGATATTAACACCTTCTTGTTCGAGTTTGCTATCATCTGTCGAACTTATGACTATGTAGAAGTCAAGAAAAAGTTGAAATTGTTCCCTTCTACTCTCAAGGATGCAGCACTGCGCTAGTTCATGGGATTACCTGGCAATAGCATCACAACTTGGGCTCAGATGCAACATGCCTTTAACAACAAGTATCGAGACTATTGTAGGTCAAAAGATACTAAAGAAGAAATATTCTGAATGACCATAGGAAGTGATGAGTCCCTCGAAGACTATGAAGAGAGGATCTAGCTCAGTTTCAAAAGGGCCAGGTGTACACGTGACCCTGAGTCTCTGAAGTTGGTCTTACTCAAGGGAATTCTAGAAGACCTTTTAGACACCCTCGATCTACTGGCTGGGGGAGACATCTACCAACTTTCCTATGAGAACATGAATATTGTTTTTAGAAACCATTCTAGAGCAGCCATAAAGAAAGGTAGGGGGAGTCAACCCATAGCCAGTACCTCTTCTTCCATTTCATCCATCAAAGGTGAAATTAGAAACATGCTAGAATACTTCAAGAGTGAGATGATGCAGACTCTTGCCATGCAAATGGATATCTTACATATCAAAAGAAAACAAGAGGAAGCAGAGAGGGCTTTGGCCATTTTTTCCCCAGATGCACCAGGAGGCATCCTAAGAATGAAATCCCATTGAAATCTATAGAGGTTTGTTCAATCTATGAAGAATATCATTCTACAAATAAGTGCCCTTCCTTCCCTAGACTTAAAGCTATATACCAAGGGGCTGAAGGAGTCACTGAACAGATCTATTACATAAACCAAAGGAGGATGCCTGGACCTAGACCATACCAGTAGGGCATGCAAGGGACATCTCGGGCATACTACAACCCCAACCAAGTCACCCCCATACCTTTTTGGGGCCCCCCTGCTCATCCTTCCTAGTCCACGCCTCCTCCTTGGTCCTTCACATCTCAATATCATGCCCAACTAGCCACCCATTCATTTCGATCCTATGCTCAGCCGCAACCTCAGTGGAATGCATCTCATCAGGGGTGGAGGCCCCAATACAACTCTCTTCCTGCTCTGCCTCCATCACCTGCCCAACCAAAATCGTTACCTTCTGCTCCACCAAAGCAACCCCAAATGCCTGCCCAACCAAATCCAAACCCGAACAATAGACAGGCTCAACAAGTGTATAGTGGGGAACCATCATGCCCAACTTATGTTGTGGAGATTCAAGAAATTAACTTGCAATCCGGGAAAGTTCTCCCGGATATCCAGCCTCAACCCAGGAAGGTTGAGGAAGATAAAGAGGAAAGTGAACCTAAAGGAAATCCACCCTTTCCTGAGAGACTATCCATGACAATCCAACCTACCCCTGAAGAGACTGAACTCCTAGGAGAATTGAAACATTTGTGTAAGGATACCACTTCTATAAGCCATAAAAGATGTTCCTATCTACAATAGGTTGATCAAAGAGAAGTGCTTTAGGCATCCAGAAAGGCACAAGAGAGATACCCCAACCATCAATGTCATAGGACAACTATCTGACCTGATGTTGGGGCAGATAATCTGTCCAGAATATCTGGACCTTGGAAGCCCAGTAGTTGATGTCCACATCAATGGCACAATGGTCCCACATACCTTGATTGTTCTGGGAGCTACCATTAATGTGATGACAAAGGACACAATGCTTAAACTTAACCTCCAAGGCTCCTTGAGGAAGACCACGACAGTGCTGCAGTTAGCAGACTGCTCCACAGTGACCCCTAAGGGGATTGTGGAAGATTTGATTTTCTCCATTGATTCTTGGGAGTACCCTGCTGATTTCTTAGTCGTCTAGCCAAAGGCAAAGCTCACTGGGTATCCTCTCATTCTGGGAAGACCCTGGTTGGCTACAACTGATCCCTACATCAGCTGCTGAGCTGGGAACATGACCATAAAAAATGGACACATGTCCAAGAAGTTAATCCTATATCCTCCTGCCCAACCCTTGCTAGAACATGATCTACCTCTCTGGTTGGAGGAGGATGAGGATAAAGTTTATTCTACACCACTTTTTACATTAGAAATCGCCATGGGGGGGAACCACAAGATGAGGATGATATGATTGAAATTTGATTCAGAATCCACCCCCTAGTGTATCACCATTAGAAGACATAGTAAGAGAAACCCAAAACAACTCCTCAACTAATCTCTGTGTGGTGGACTCCACTTCTCTCTGTGTTAAAAGTATAGAGTTCAGCCCAGAAATAACATTGAAAATCAATCCATCCCTATCTACTTCCCAAGAGAAGGAGCTATGCAGCATACTGAGAAAACATCTAGATGCCTTCACTTGGAGTTATAAGGAGATGAAGGGAGTACACCCTTCAGTATGTACTCATCATATATACATCAAGGAAGATTGCAAGCCAGTCAGCCAACCTCAAAGGAGGATGAACCCAGCACTTAAAAATATTCTTAAGGAGGAACTGTAGAAATTGCTTGATGTAGGATTCATCTATCCCATTTCTGACAGTGAATGGGTCTCTCCTTTGGTGCTAGTGCCAAAGAAAAATGGTAAGTGGAGGATCTGTGTCAACTATCGGGAATCGAACAAAGCCACTAAAAAGGACCATTTCCCTTTACCTTTCATAGATCAAGTGTTAGACAGTCTGGAGGTAAAAAGTTTTTCTCCTTCCTAGATGGGTTTAGCGAGTACAATCAGATTCAGATCAGCCTGGAAGACCAAGATAAGACCACTTTGACTTGTCCTTGGGGGTACCTTTGCATAACGGGTCCTTCCTTTTGGTTTGTGCAACGCTCCAACTACTTTCCAAAGAGCAGTATTGAGTATATTGATGCAACTAGTTTTATGATGCAGTAGAAATATACATGGATGATTTCACTCCTTATGGCTCTAAATTTCAGGAAGCTTTATCTAATCTAGGAAAAGTTTTAGATAAGTGTATTGAGATGAACCTATCCCTTAGTCCGGAAAAATGTGAATTTTTTATGACTGAAGGGACCGTGCTAGGTCATGCAATATCTCAACAAGGACTGTAGGTGGACCCCAACAAAATTGCCATCATCCAAAGGGTCCCACCTCCTCAAAAGGTGAGAGATGTCAGAAGCTTCCTAGGCTTAGCTGGATATTATAGGAGATTCATTAAATACTTCAACAAGATAGTCTCTCCTTTGTTTGGCCTCCTAGGCAAAAATGTTGAGTTCATATGGTCGGAAAATTGTCAAGAAGCCCTAGATACCTTGAAAAGAAAGCTAGTGACTGCCCCAATTCTCAGAGGCCCAAACTGGGCCCTACCCTTTCACATTCACATAGATGCCTCGAACAAATCAATAGGAGCAACGTTTGGACAAATTGATGAAAAGTTACCTTATGCCATATACTTTATAAGCAAAAGCTTTTCAAAGACAAAGTTAAACTATATAGAGACCGAGAAGGAACTCCTAGCTGTCGTGCATTCCTTAAACAAATTAAGACATTATATCACAGGCTATCAAACCTTTGTGCACACTGATCATGCTACAATTAGATATTTAATGAACAAACCATATGTAAATGCTCACATTATTAGATGGTTACTTTTACTGCATTAGTTTGATCTGACCATTATTGATAAGCCTGGTAAAGAGAATGTTGTTCCTGACTTTTTGTCTAGAGTAAATTTTCCGGTAGGTGAAGAAGGAATGATGGATGACCAAATGCTAGATAAACACCTATTTTCTATATCAGTACTCCCTCCATGGTTTGCTGATATAGCAAACTAATTGGTTTCAACACAGTTCCCACCACACCTATCCTCAAAAGAGAAGAGAAAGATAGTAAGGAAAAGCGCCTCATTCACCTGGATTGGAGGCAATATCTTCAAACTTGGCCCAAATCAGATCTTGAGAAGATGTGTCATGTTGGAGGAAGTTTTTGACATTCTCTTGACCTGTCATGACGGGCATTGTGGGGGAAATTTTGCAGCAAAAAGAACCGCCTTCAAGATATTGCAAGCAGGCTACTACTGACCCACTCTTCATTAGGATGTGAGGAGATTCATGAGCCAATTTGATTGGTGTCAAAGGATGGGGAAACCCACTCCAAGAGATGAAATTCCCATGCAACCTCAAGTGACCTTTGAGCCATTTGAGAAATGGGGCATGGACTTTGTGGGGCCTATCAACCCTCCTTCAAAGCAGAAGTAGTAAATCATTGTGTGCACCAACTACCTGACAAAGTGGGCAGAGACAAAAGTAATCAAAACAATGACAGAGGAAAAAGTAGCTGAGTTTTTTAGGGAAAACATGCTATACAAGTTTGGGTATCCAAGAGAGTTGGTCACAGACCAAGGCAGTTAGTTCACTTCAAACCTGATTGAAGACTTGCTCACACATCATAAGATCAAGCACAAGACTTCCACCCCTTACCATCCACAAGCCAATGGGCAAGTGGAGGTCACTAACAGAGCATTGGAAGGGATCCTAACCAAGGTAGTGAGAAACAGTAGAAAAGACTGGGCAGACAGATTAGTTGAGGCCACTTGGGCCTACAACACAACATGGAAGACCACCACCGGGTTCACACCCTATGAATTGGTCTATGGGAAGAAGGCTTTGTTGTAAATAGAGTTTGAATTCAATACCATAAGGATGGCAGCTTAGCTAGACCTAGACCTTAGCCATGCACAGAAGGAGAGATTACTTCAGCTCAATGGATTGGATGAATACAGATTGCAAGCCCTTCTCCATACAGAGGTAGTTCAGCTTTAGAGAAAGATATGGCATGATAGAAATATCAAGGAGAAGGAATTCCAAGAGGGAGATTGTGCTCTAATTTATGATTCAAGATACAAGGATTTCAAAGGCAAGCCAAGGACAAGATGGCTGGGACCCTACACCGCGGAGAAATGCAATGACAATGGTGTAGTTTTGATCAGAACCATTGATGATGAGGCCATCCCCATGCTTGTCAATGGACATCGGTTAAAAGTCTACAAGAAACCACTCTCCAAGCTAGATTTTATAGAAGATTTGAATAAAACAGTGATGGTAGTGGATCATGTCTTAGCTTCCACTTCACCCACTCATTGAAGAAAAAAGAAAAAATAAGGACTCAAGTGAAAACATCCATGAGGCGCTTGAGTCCCATCATTGGGTTGAAAAACTCTTCTGAGGTGGCCTAGTGATGTCAAAAAAAGAAGGAAAATAATAATATCCCTAGGTGGAAACCTCCCTTGGAGGCGCCCAAGGGAGGAAATTAAGGTGAAAACCTCTCTGAAGCGCCCTAGTTGTTTTCAAAAAAAAAAAGAGAAAGAAAAAATGAATTTTTATTGCATTGCAGGTTCGCAGGAGGACTACAGGGAGTAGAAGAAGGTGCCAAGGAGACCCTGACATTCATACCAGCACCCATCTCATCTTCTCCACACCTTCCTCCATCATTTTTGGCATCTCTTTCACCCCACTGTACCTCTTCTTCCAAAATTGTGTTTTCTACAGGAGGCTCTGTTTTTTCTACAGGAGGTCCCTATAGGAATTACAGAGAGCCAAAAGTGTCTACAGGAGGTATTTCGAGGGACAAGAATAGCTTCATGAGGAACCTATAATCCCTCTTACTATAGAATTTTCTCTACAGATTAGCTAGCTCACTGATATCATGTAGGAATTTCACCTGCAGATCAAACTAATATATGCAATGTACTAAAGCATAATACTAGATCTACATCTACCATAAACTTTGCGGAAGCCTAATTAAACATGAGAAACATCAAGCATGAATACATATAGCTGATAAGAAGGAATCAATCACACATAATATAGAAGAATTTATCCAGGAAAAGCACCAATCTAAAACCCCATCTCTATATTATCAATCAAGTGGAAATCCTCAACAACATACAAAAAGAATCAGCTCAAAAGCTATCTTGCTCTCTCTGTACTCTGATGATGTAGACCATAGACCCCCTAGGCCTCAATATACAGGCCAAAAGTCCTCCAATCCCCTATTTCCTCGCGCAATTTTGATTGGGGTCCAATTAAAAAACATATGTGAATTGGCCCCAAATCATACCTATTGTCAACCTCAGGTCCAACTACGTAATCCTTGAGGACACTAGTTTCTCCTGCATGCAAGGAATATTCACTAGGAAGATCCAAGCATATGATAGTACATTGTCCCTCATCTGATCTCAACTGGGTCTCTGTCTGAACTACCATGCATCAGTTATCCATGAGAGAATGCTCAGTTATTTGAAAAAGTAGTAGTCACATGCATGCAAGCATTAACTAACTGAATCTCATTATTTTAACAACTTGTTAAAATAATCTAAATGAACTTGACAAAGTTAAACTAAGTCAATAGATCCTCTCAATAAAGAACTCATCCTTAATTCCTCAATCAGTGGAGCAAATCAAGGACACATTCCCTAATCAGTGGAGAAATTATTGCATGTTCTCACAAAGACTTCAAGTTTGCTTTTTCTTAACTAATTAACTCATGGATAATTAATTAATTAATATTCCAAACTGCTGGTAAGACCAAATTCGAATTTACTTCCTATAGATAGACCATGCACTACTATGAATAGGAAGGGACCCAGAAATGCTATTTTTAGAAGCTGCTATTTTTAGCAGTTTCACCTCTCACCCAAGATGGCCAAAATGCTCATTGGCCAAACTGCTATTCTTAGAACTTTCTAAATTTAGCATTTTTTGTTGCACATTTTTCAACACTCCCTCTCAACAAGAAAGGCTTTCTCTCGAACCTAATCCTATAACTCTGGAATGTTTTGCATGCAACACATCTACCAAGTGCGGTTGCTCCAACAACACTCGAAACAAAAAAAACTCCCATTTGACCAGTCTGTTGGGCTAGAAACATGCTCTGATGTTGAAGCTCTACCTGTTGCTGACAAGTGCTCCCTCTCTGACCTCTGCGCTACTGCAACATCTCCATGCATCTCGCACTGTTGCACCCTTTTCTGTGCTACCCTACACTGTGCAACACACTTATGCCTCTCGCATTGTTGCAGCCTACATGCTCTACGCTGTCCTAGGATTCCCTGTGCTGTAGCTCTTTCTGCCACTCCATCTGCATCTATCTCTACCCAATCAGTTAGTTCCTGCTACTCCACATCGGAGCTCCCATAGCAAGGTCTCATCCAAGAGGTTGGGTACCTCAAGGATCTTTCCCCTCCTCCTTGGGATGATCACTCTATATCGCCCCACCTCCTACCTGGAGGTATGGCTGCATGTGATCCCTCTGCCCATCTGGCTTGAAGTTTCCCCCTACTGGAGGTCTCTGCATGAGTAGATGTCTCTACTCGATCTCCTCTTAGCTTCCCCTATTGTGGCTGCACCACAACCTCCTGAAGCTATTGCACCAATCTTGGCTCCTCCATAATCATTTGAGACTTCTTCTGGCGCTACATGTTGAGAGGTAATATACCATCCCTCTCAACCACCAAGTCTCCATCAGTTGCCTTGCTACTCAAGGCTTTGCATGCATCTTGAACCTCAAGAGAATACAGGTTCTTGACCCGTGAATCAATCTGCTTCACCTGTCTAGTGATGATGTGTCTAAGGAAAACCTTTCCCTTACTAAATACTACATCATAGCCTCTGTCTTCCAGCATTGTGATTGACACCAAGTTTCACTTCAGTTGTGGTACATACTTGACATCGGTCAAGGTAAGGTGAGCTCCATGCTCCCTCTAAAAAATAATCATGCCTACACCTGAGACACTCTACTTTTCATCATTACCCATCGCTATGAGTATCTGGAGATCTTTCTCCTCCAAAGTATTGAACAAACCCTTGTCGCCTATCATGTGGAAAGAAGCTCCACTGTCAAGAAACCAACCACTTCCCACCACGGATGAAACCATGCATGTGAAGAGTGTGAAATCCAACTCAAACTGTGAAGCAAGTGCCTCACCTTTAGATCCTTCCCCAGATCCCTTCTTGGATTTCCTATGTGGACAATTTGTAGCATAATGGCCCACCTCATGATAATGAAAGCATCACACTTTTGATTCATCAACCTTCTTCCCACCATTGGAAGAACTGGATTCGGAAAGGGAAACCTTTTCCTTCCCATTCTTTGCCTTACTTGCTAAGGCGCAGTTCTCCTCATCCTCCAAGGATGAAGAACCATCTCTGGTGCTCTGTCTGATCTCCTTCTGCATCAAATCCAACCATAGTCGTTCCCAATCTGGAAGTTTCTCCCTTCCATTAACTGAGTCCTGGTAGCTATGCCAGCTCTTAGAAAGGCCAAGGAGTGCTAGACTCACCATATCATCATCAGCTGTCACGAACCCTACACTTGCAAGCTCATCCCTGCATGTGATGAGCTAGGTCAGATCCATAGAGATCATCTCATCCTTTTCACACTTGGTCTTTTGAAGTTTGTCCTTCAGTTCCAGCTTCCTCTGATCACTATTATTCTGATATAAACCTTTCAATGTTTTCCACATTGCATGTGGAGTCTCCTTCCCATGGAGGCTCGAGACTATGTCATCTTGAACTCCCTCCAGGATGATTCTCCTAGCTCTAGCCACACACTTCTTCCATTCTGCCAGTTGAGTAGCATCAGTAGGCTTAGGGACTGCTTGATCAATGAAGTCCTTAAGGCCGTTATCTTCCAATACTGCCTCCATGTGATCCTTCCAAGCTATATAGTTTGAGCTTCCATCAAGGGCATACTCAAGCCTCAAACCATAGAACACCATCGCTGAAATAGATGTGATAAAAAGTTGAGTTCTATATCCCAAATAATAAACTTCGAATTCCTTCTTGTATATTGTTCTTCCTTGATCACCTGTGCTCTGATACCATGTAGAATTTTCTCTACAAATCAGCTAGCTCACTGATATCATGTAGAAATTTAACCTGCAGATCAAACTAATATATGCAATGTACTAAAGCATAATACTAGATCTACATCTACCATAAACTTTGCAGAAGCTTAATTGAACATGAGCACATCAAGCATGAACACATATAATTGATAAGAAGGAATCAATCACACATAACATAGAAGAATTTATCCAGGTAAAGCACCAGCGTAAAACCCCATCTCTATATTATCAATTAAGTGGAAATCCTCAACAACATACAAAAGGAATCAGCTCAAAAGCTATCCTGCTCTCTCTGTACTCTGATGATGTAGATCATAGACTCCTTAGAAAGATATGTGAATTGGCCCCAGATCATACCTGCTGTTAACCTCAAGTCCAACTACGTAATCTTTGAGGACACTAGTTCCTCCTGCATGCAAGGAATATTCACTAGGAATATCCAAGCATCTGATAGTACATTGTCCCTCATCTGATCTCAACTGGGTCTCTGTCTGAACTTCCATGCATCAGCTATCCATGAGAGAATACTCAATTATCTGAAAAAACAGTAGTCACATGCATGCAAGCATTAACTAACTGAATCTCATTATTTTAACAACTTGTTAAAATAATTTAACTAAACTTGACTAAGTTAAACCATGTCAACTGATCCTCTCAATATAGAACTCATCCTTAATTCCTCAATCAATGGAGCAAATCAAGGACACATTCCCCAATCAGTGGATAAATTATTGCATGTTCTCACAAAGACTTCAAGTTTTCTTTTCCTTAACTAATTAACTCATGGAGAATTAATTAATTAATATTCCAAATTGCTGGTAAGACCAAATTCGAATTTACTTCCTATAGATAGACCAGGGACTGCTATAAATAGGAAGGGACCTAGAAATGCTATTTTTAGAAGCTGCTATTTTTAGTAGTTTCACCTCTCACCCAAGGTGGCCAAAATGCTCATTGGCCAAACTGTTATTTTTAGAACCTTCTAAATTCAGCATTTCTTGTTGCACATTTTTCAACACGTACCATCTTCAAACTTCCTTGCCATTATTTCCAAGCCTGCATCACACTCCAAGCATCATTATTATTTTTTTCCTTTCCAAGAAAAAACACAGAAAAATAGTTTTTTGGTTTTGAAAAAAAACAAGCAAAAATAAAAGGAGGAAAAGGCATCATTCACTTTACCTGAAGCTTACCTACTATCCCTCCATCATTCATCTCCACCTCTGGCATCATTCTCGAGCTCCAAGCACAGGGAAATAGCTGAAGTTTCAAGGCGAGAAGCAGCTACAGGAGCTCCTGTAGGAATTCCTATAACAGCTGATCCAATAGAAGTCCAGCACCAACACCATGGGACAACACATCTGAAGGTTGAAAAGGCACATGCAGCTCGGATCCAACAAAATAATAATCTGCAAAAACACACAACACCACATCAACAAGCAGAGACGCCATACATGAAGGAAAATGAAGGCATGCAGCAGAGAAAGCCACAACACCTCACAGTCGATGGCAGCAAATACACTTGGATTACAGGTAAGTGGCTAAGTCACTTCTCTATCTGCATTTGTGTAATCAGGAACCATACGAAGGCAACGAGATGGTTGAAATCGAAAGAGGAAAAGGTGGCGAGTTAACTTGGTCACCTTCATTTAGTTGACTCCACTTAACCGAGATGTCACCACACGTGCACACAGTCAACTCAAGCAAAAGATACGAAGGACAGGTAGTGGGAGGAAGAGTTAACTCTGATACAATAATGAGGGGATGATTACGAGGAGGGGTCATGATGACCAAGAAGGTGGGGACCAATGGTCCTAATCGGGGCAATGTACACCTTGCGAGCTCAGCACTTATAACCGAAAAAACCATAAAAGGTAATGAACACTCCTCGCGCATTCTCACCACTTTTTCTTCAGTTTCTCCTCATAACTCAGCCACACAACCGTCTTCTAGTGCCCCCACAGCCTCGTATCTACCATCCTCCATCGATTTCCTCCATATTTTTTCTCTCAGCATCTTCTACAGGAGCCCTACAGGTTTTCTATGGGAGCACCTACAGGAAATCTACAAGAGGGACCGGATTCTACAGGAGGGGAAGTGAGTCATTTTGAAGGGAGGAAACATGATTTTTTGCACGAATTTCAGGATGAAGAGGTAGGGTTGATGAATTCCCTCTGTTGAATATGAAAATGTGAAAGAGTTGGTCTCAAATTGAAGATAAAATGAGTCTTTAAGAGAGTAGAAATACATAAAAAAAAATTCTGTTTAAAAAAAAAAAACACAGTCCCCTTTGTTTTTCTATTTCACTCAAAATTCTTTGTCTCCACCTCCATATCTAGTTTTTCAAAAGAAGGACAGGCAGTATGACAGGGAGTTTATGAGAAAAGAGTCCACTAACTCCACTAGACTCCATGCACGTCCTCAAGTGGTGGAAATATTTACAAGGGCAAACTGGATGAATTTCTTTGAAAAGTTTAGAGGGTTTGATGATGAAATTGCCCATGAATTTGCTCTCTTTATGGTCCTTCACACAAGAACTCATGCTACTATAACCATTAGAGGCCTCTCCATTGAAATAACCCCTGAATTCATCAGTAGGGTCACTACCCTTCCTCTTGGGCTGCCTTGGAGTAAAGATGAGAAACCTATTGGTCAGGCTGCCAAGAGGAAAATTTTCCAAGATAATGAAACCCCGATTGAAGACAAAAATGGAGTTAGGAGGTCTAGTGTACCATATCCCTGGGATGAGGTTAGCTACCAAGTGATCAAATACATTTCTTGTGAGGGGAGGCACAACATTGTTTATGGATATCATTTCAGAATCCTTCAAGAATTAAGATATGGCATGGATACCCCAGCACATCAAAAGCCTAGTATCCCTTACTTTCTCCTTTAGTCCCTCATTGACTCCAACACCAAGGTACAAGAAGGAAATTCACAATAGCTAGCTCACCATGGCCTAATAAAGATCCTAGTAGAAGAAGCCCTCCATACCCTTACAATCCCTATAGCATGGGAAGTTTTCATAAATATGACAGCTGAGGATGGCATCAAGGAATTAACCTATGATGTCAGTCCTGCTGTCAGTGAGGAGGGAGAACAGCAAGGAGGAGAAGATGAAGCTAGTGGTGACATAGCAGAGCAAGAGAGGAAGGAGGAGAAAAAAGAAATAGAGGAGCGGAGAGTTGAAGAGACAAAACATGAAGTAGAAAAAGAGACAGAGCACGAGGAGGAAAAAGAGACAGAAGAGGGAGAAAAGGAGGCAGAGAAGGCAGAGCAAAGAGAAAAGTCCCCTGAAACTTGGGAAAGAGAAACAACAGCTACCCTCACTGCCCTTATTACACCAGTCAAGTGGAAGTAGAAGAGGAAAAGAAAAACCTCCATGTATTTCAAAGCAAGGAAGACTACCAGAATTAAAACAGGCAACCTCCATGTATTTCAAAGCAAGGAAGACTACCAGAATTAAAACAGGCAAACCTTAGTCCTCATCAAAGATTCCCATTAACATTGAAGATTCACCATCTGCCAAGGTGAAAGAATCTCCTTCCAAGACACCCACAACCTATGAAAGGAGGACTATAAGATCTTCTACATGGAAGGGAAAGGAAATTCTACAGGACACCAAACCAGAGCTACAGGAGGCTAAAACAGTCCTACAGGAGACACTGTCCAAACTACAAGAGACACAAAAAATCGAGGAAAATATATGAGGATAGCCATAAGTGAAAGAGGAAGCACAAGAGCGACAAGAACTTGACCCCTAGCCTAATCTTGACTCCTATTATAGAATACTTGAGGGAGGCAAGATAATCCCATAGAAATTTGCAATTCCACTGTTTTTCGAATTGGAAAAAGAGAGAGTGAGAATGCATAGGTGGATGCAGATAGCCAAGTCCAAAGGAGTTGAGGATATTGGCCCCATGGAAGACAAACTCAGGGAAATGGGAAGGGAATTGAGTGCTCTTAGATACAGAGATGCCATTACAAGAAGCCACCTTGAGAATGACAATGAAATACTAAGGACGAAGCTGCAGGAGAAAGAGACTCATTTGGCATGTAGGTTTTAACCCCGTATAGAAATTACTTGCATACGAATTTTAAATCACAGAAAAATAAACAATGCGAGAGCATAACACATAAAAACACATATGCACAGAGATTTTCCCCTGGATCCCAAAACCGAGACTACCAGCTTGATTTTTCATTATTTTC